>PVJI01009842.1:0-63267 GCA_004026765.1 Micronycteris hirsuta | reverse complement strand
GCAGGTCCGCGGCCGCCCCTTTGGACAGGGCGAGGGGGCCACAGGGCTGCAGAGGGACAGGCGTCTGAACGAGGAACCACCTCCAGCTTGCGTAGCAGCAGCTTCTCGCGTCACGAGGGCCGTGGGCGGCTCAGTGCAGAGGAGCCGGTGCGTGGCATCACCCTGTCCCTCAGGAGCAGCCCCACGTCGGGGAGAGCCGCGGGGCGCTTCTGGGTGAGACACGTGAAAGCCTTGGGACCCCCACAGACCTGCTCTGGGGTCTGCAAGAAGCCCGCAGTGGGGCATGCTGCCCGCCCCCACCCCCCACCGTGATGATGGCAGCATTGCCCGCCACGCCCGCGTGACCGCCGCAGTGGCCCTGTGCCCTGGACTCCCGCGCAGCCGGACCCTGTGCAGTGGGAGAGTGCGGAGCAGGTCCCCAAAGCCTGAGAGCTCAGCCCAGATGTGCACCCTCTTGTCACGCGATCTCCACAAAGGCACTCGCCCGCTGCCTCAGTTTCCTCATGGGTGCGGTCCCAGCGACTCACCCCGTGGGCCAGTGCGTCGGAAGCACGAGGGTGACTGCCAGAGGGCAGGGGCGGGGGAGGTGAGGGGGTGTAAGGGGGAAACGTGGTGGGAGGAGACTGGGTGTGGGTGGAGAACCCACAGCCCAGCAGACAGGTGAAACAGACGTCACCCCAACAAACCCAGTGCAGAGAAAGAAGCACCTGGAGCACCTCACAGATCGCTGAGCGAGCGAGTGGAGACAGTGTCGTCTTCTCTCTGACCCGCCTCTCTGCCTCAGTTTCCCTCAGTGGGTGATGAGGCCGGGGGAGGCGAGGGCAGAAGAAAAGCTGGTGTGTGTGGACAGTGGGCGGCTGTGAGAGAGACAGAGAAACCCGGAAAACGAATCAAAGGTGTTTCTAGTTTGCTGGTAGGACCAGCGGCTCCGGGCGGGACTAGACAACGCCCGCTCCCTGTTGACTTTTGGGGCAACGGTGGGGTGTCCACAGGTCTCCTGAGACAGGGCAGCCGCCCTCAGCCCCGTCCACCCTCCCCCGACGGAGACCTGGAGAAACCCGCCAGACCCCAAGGGGAACGCGGGCCTCTGGGTGCCCCCGATAGCAAGTCAGGGGGCGCGGGCCGCTCCCAGCCCTCACTCAGCGCGCCGCCCCAGCCCCTCGCCTGCACGGGGAGAAGCCCGCAGTGGGACCCCAAAATGGACTGCTGCAGCTGCAGAAACAGTCCGGGGAGCGGGCTTGCGGAGGGCCGCCGGCAGCGAGTCCTGACATCCAGCCACTTTGCCAGGAAACGGGACTGGTTCCTGTCACGAATGAGTCCCCGACGGCGGAGACCACTTGGTTGGAATGACCGAGCCGTGACCTTCCCTCACACCGTGGAAGGCCAAGCAGGGCCAGTGTGTTCCGGGGGACCCGGGGAGCGGGTGCGGGCTTCTCTGCGGCTTCCGTCCGCCGGGATTCGCAGCAGCCGGACAGTCCAGGGGCGGGCACGGATCGATGCCCCGGTTCCTCCCTGAGCTTCGGGGGTGAGAGTCCCATGACCACTGCCTCCAGTTAATGGGGCAGGGTGACCCCTGAGGCCACCGGGGCTCAGGGGCAGGTGAGTTCCATCCCTTTACAAGGACCTGCTGTTACTGCCGAAGATGAGGAGTGATTTCCAAAACGACAAAGACGTTTAGTGACGATGCCAGCATCAGCGGCACTGACGTGAATACTCCCAGCTACGGACGCCTTTGAGAACACAAAGGCAATAAAGAAACTTCTGGAGAAAACCTGCGTATGACCTTGTCACCCAGACGTAGGAGTGTCAGAGAGCAAACACTCCAGATCGTCCGCACCTGGGGACCGGGAGAGTCAGGGCGACTCCACCGGGTGACCAGGGGCTCCTGCGGGACAGGGACTTCCGCCCCTTTTCCTCTCACGGCACGCGTAAACTAATTACTGAACTTCTGCGGCACACGGAGAAATACACTTTTTGTCAATCCGATAGTCTTGGCTCAGTCCCACCGGCCAGCTTGGCTGTGCTGGCTGTTGTCCTGCTTCTAGGTGACCATCTAGGGGAAGGAGGGCCGTGCCCCCCACCGAGCGGCAGGGGCTGGGCCGTGAAAGTTCCGGGGCTGCCGGGCGGGGCCATCGGTGCAGAGCCTTGTGCTCAGTGCAGCCTGGACCAGGGGCTCCGCGTCGCCTGGGGCTCGGAAAGGCAGGCTCTGGACCCCACCCCAGGCCCCATCCAGACCCACCAAGTCAGACTCTGCCTTTTCATAAGATCCCCAAAATACGTGCGTGCACACGCTTGGGTTGGAGAAACACCCATCTAGAAAACAGCAACTCCGCCTAAACCACCGTTCACACCGGTCGGAGGACTCGGCGCTGACCATGGCTGTTCCCCCCCAGGTCAGGGCTCTGCGGAAATGCCTTCCCCTCCCCTGGTGAGGAGTCGTGTGTAGACAGGCTGCGTCCACCTGAGGTCAGCTCGTCCAGGCCCGCTCCTCCCCACGACGCCTGGCCCACAGTGCGGGCAGGAGGCCAGCTCCCTTGCACAGGCGTGGCTGCCTGGGCGTCAGACGGGGCCACATGCAGCCTGAGCCCCGCCCCCCCTCCCCCCGCAGAAACCCCCACTTTCTTCCCGTGGAATTTCTTCTCTGATTTCTCCCACATCCCCATAACTAAATACCTCCTGGCAGGTGCACTTGGGGTTGAAACCAGCCTGTCTGGGTTTTGCCTTAAACTATGTTTTCTCCTTCTGGGTGTGTCTGCAGGTACAGAGGCAGGTAAACTGAGTCTCCAGGGAGGGGCACAGGGTAGGTGGGGGGAGCTGGGCAGGTCACCAGCCCCGTTCTCACTCACAGAGTCAAGAGGAGAGACGTTGCCCCGTTTCTTAGCTCTTGTCACGGACCAGGGCTGGGGTCACTTGTGTCTTTCTCTGATCAACAAAGACCAAGCCGGCTCTCAAACATCTTGGGCCGGGGAACAGGGACCGTTCTCCCATAATTCAGGAAGTATGGCGGACGAGGAACATTCAGGAACTAATGAAACAGCCTATTAATTTTGCTTTATGTATTTTGAGAGCTATAAGGAAATTTTGATAAAATTTACAATAGTCTTTAATATCCCTTTCTTGAGTATGGATGGGTTAATAAAAGTAAATTTAGTAAGTACATAGAATATTAAATGTTGCTATAAAAGTGCTGCATCTGTAGGCCACACACGGAAACCTGCCCCTAACCGTTCGGGAAGAAACGTTCAGGTCCCGGCCACATGGAAGCACGTACGGAAAAACTGACCACGGGCTGGGTCATACAGCAAGTCTCTCCAAACTGTGAAAGCCGTCCCACAGATAGTGTTTTCTGAGCACAGAGACATTAAACTAGAAGTCATTAACTAAAAGATACATATGTTTAATGATACAATGACTCACAATGCCAGAAATGGCAAATTAAGGGATCTAAAAATTCTCCACTCTGAGGACAAATAAAAAATCTGCATAAAATGTAAGAAAACCATCTGCTTAGAGATGTTGGCAAGATAACGACCACGGATGACATGACGGTGACGAGCTGTGACCACGGTCTGGGAGAAGAGAGGGCCCCACAGGGGTGAGGGCCGCACTCGGATCCCCAGCTTTGCCAGCCTGGCAGGTTGGGAACACAAGGTGAGGCTCGAGGGCCCGCTGCGGGGGGGTGGGGGGCACGCACTGTGAAGCCTCTGCCCTTCATTCGCCTGGACAGAAGCCAAAAATGCCGTTTCTCAACAAGAGTAAGAAGCGAGTGGCTCTTGAACACACTGCAGTGGGTGCCGAGACCCCGGGGTCACGTAGAAGACGTCTCGGGTGGCTTCCCCATTGCCAGCATCCCTGGCACCGGGCAGACACCAGCCAGGACACTGTCTGAATGAAAGCAGCAGCAGCCCAGGGTTCCCGTTACTTCTCCAACGGCTTCCAACACAACGTCCAGCACAAACCAGCGACAACCAGGCACAGGGGACGGGACAGCACAGACAGAACTCAGCAGGACCAGCAGCCCGCTGCGACAGAGGCGCGCGAGCCGCAGATACGGAGGGAAAGACACAGGCTCTCACAGAATGCCGGCCGGGGGCGCGAGGGCGGCACTGGGAACTCGGGCAGGGGCTGCAGGGTGTGTCTTCAAGACAGAATTTTTCTAAGTATTAAAAACAGAGTAACTGACCTTTAAAAAAAAAAAAACCTAAACGATGTGTTTAACCGCCATTTAAAAACACATAGCTGGAGAGAGAATTAATGAACCAGAAGATCACAAGAGGGAAATATCCAAAATGAAGCACAAAGGAAGAAAAACAGAGGTGAGATATATGTCAAATCGAGTGAGAAAATCTAACAGTCCCCCCAAAGGAAGAGAAAAAGAGGGGCAGAAACAACACGTGAAAAGACAATGACCGAGGACGGCCCATAACCGAGGAAAGGCAACAATTTGCAAACGATTCCCAAAATTTCGTGAACTCTAGGCCAGATCGATAAAAAGTAAATCATACCTACACACTTTTAAATGAAAATGCAAAAAATGAAGAACAGGAAACTATTTTTTTTAATAGATTTTATTTATTTATTTTAGAGAGAGGGGAAGGGAGGGAGACAGAGAGGGAGAGAAACAGCAATGTATGGCTGCCTCTCACATGGCCCTCACTGGGGACCTGGCCTGCAACCCAGGCATGTGCCCTGACGGGGAATCGAACTGGAACCTTCTGGTTCCCAGCCCACGCTCAATCCACTGAGCTACACCAGCCAGGGCAGGAAACTATTTTAAAAGCAACTAGAGGGGGGGAAAGATTCTCTGCAAAAGAGCAACTGCGAGGCGGACAACCAACGGCAGAAACAACCAAGGCCAGAAGGAAAAAGACTCGTAACTTTAAGGCACAAAAGATAATATCCGCTGACCATTGCATTCCCAGTGGGAAAAACTCCTTTAAGAATGAAGGTAAAATAAGGACTAGACACTCTCAGACGAAACAATTAGAGAGTTTATCAGCAAAAGACGTATTTTTAAAGCAAATTCTAAACTTTTCTATAAGAAAAAGGTGATTTCAGGGAAAAACCTGGAAATATGGTAGGAATAAAGAGAAAGCAACAACATGAGTAAGTATGTAGGTAAATTTAAATAAGTATTGACTGTGAAAATAATAAGATGAAATCAATGGGTGTAACTACAGAGGGAACTGGGACCCGGCAATAAGGAGCACACAAGCTGAGCAGGAGCGAGGTGGAGAGACGACCGTGAAGGCCAGCCCCGCCGGAGGAGGGTGACTGGAGACTCCCGTTTTCCTGTCCTCAAATCTGGACCACAGAGGGCTCCATCCTCCTGGGGAAGGAAAAATGAGAAGGAAGTAGCAGAAAAAACACCCTGATCCTCATCAAAGTAGGGGAAATACAGTTCCTGAGAAAATACAATTGCACCAACCATTGTAGAATTTTCAGTCCAAATTCATATCACCTCTGTGGCTGAGAAAACCTCAAGTTTTGAATTTATTTTAAAGTATTCTTGTACTAGAAATTTTTCTAAATACTGGACAGAAACAAATGCATATTCTCGTCTCTGGAGGAGTACACCTTCGCCTTAGGCCCCAAAGAATAGCCACACAAATTTTTAAGGAAAGAGTGCTTCCCGCCAAAACCAAACCAAACCCCACCCCCCAAAAAAACCCACCTAATCAAACACAGCAAAACAAGTCACCATCAGTGACAAAAGTAGAAACAACAAATTGCAAAACCAGATCTGAAAATTTGCAGGCACTGTTTTCAGTCACTGATCCAGAAACAAGCACATGTACTGTGTTTACAGAAATGAAACACAAGCTTGAAACTCTCTGCAGCACATGGGAAAGTACAGGATGTGACTTAGCAGTTCTTTTTTAATATTCAGATACAACCTATAGAAACTAAAAATACAGTAATCATTATGACAAAGAGATACGATGATCACGTTATTAGGTACCGCTGAGGAGAGAATGAGTGAGCTGGGAGAAAACTCAGAAGAAATTACCCAGAACCTATTCTGGAGAAACAGAGAAATAACACATATACCTGAAACAGGACAGCTGATGCACAGACAATGGAATGAGAAGGCCTGACATCCTCCTAAGTCAAAGTCTCAACGGAGAGCAGAGAACGGGGCCGAGATATTGAGGAATTCATGGCCAGGATTCTTCATAACAGCTCACAGACTCCAAACTACAGATTCAAAAAGCCCACTGAATCTAAAGTGAATTACCTAAAAAATAAATCACTGCAGACACACTCTTTAATGAGACTGTATTTCCCGAAAGACAAGGGGAAAAAAATCTCAAATCTGTAAGGGAAAAAAAAAAAAAAAAAAGACTAGTCTATTATAAGGTAGCTAATTTTTGAACAGCAACCATGGAAGCCAATAATGGTGGAATGAAATCGTCAATATGTTGAGGGAAAAAACAGCAATCTCGAATGCTAGAATGCTAGAATTGTAAAATATATCTTTCAAGAACAAGAAATAAATAAATTTTAGATAAATAAATAAAACACAACAGAGACTTTTCCATCAGTAATATATGAAAGAAGCATATAAATAATTAGTAAAGGTACAGGTTTGTACAATAAAATTAACAAACTTCATGAACATATATGGAATACTGCCTGCTGCCCCTCAATAGCCGAATGCACATTTTTCTCAAATACACGTGGCATGTTTACGAAGACAACGGACCATATGCTGAGCTGAACCAGAGAGCACACACTCTCTCACCACAGAGGCAAAGCTATAAAATAATAACAAAAAACAACTAGAAATCCCCATATGTTTGGAAGTTAATATGCTTCCGAATCGGATTTGAAGCATCACAAGGGAAATCAGAAATTATTTGTACTGAACAATAACAAATATTACATAACAAAACTTGTAGGATGCAGACAAAGCTATATTTAGAGGAGAAAAGATAGACTTATAGGACTGTGTTGGGGGAAAAAAGACTAAAAGCGAATGAGCTAACCATTCATCCCAGGACTGGAAAAGAAAACCAAAACAAACCCAACAAAAATATCAAGAAAGAATAATATTAATAGGGTCACAGATAATAAAATAAAAAAGAGACATTTATCAGAGCAGATGAACGCACTGGTTATTGGGGGGAAACTAGTACCAGTGCCAGTTCTCTGGTGAGGCTCATCAGGAATGCAAAGAGGGGGCCTGGTGCAACATCAAACACGGGACAGGGACACACTGCAGACCCTGCAGATATGGGAGAGGTGCTAAGTGGATACTGGAAAAGAAATTCCAGTAACTTTTGCAAATAAATTTAAAAGATGAAATGGACAATTTCTAAACATCTATCAAAACTTAAGATGAAATAGAAAGCCTACGATCGGTTTAAAAATCACGTCATTAGTGATGTTTTTTTTTCCTCAAAGAACTCCCTATCTAGAGAGCATCACCAGAAAATTCAATCAAGACAGGTCAGTAATGTTGTGGGTTGCAGGCCATGGACTACCGTAAGGCAGTAAAGAGGAAAAACCAACAGCTGCACTTGAATAAAACGGACAAAGGAAATGTTGAACGGAAGAGGCAGACTGCAGAAGGTTACCTTCAGGAAGCTTCCACCGGTTGAAACGTCAGGCGTTGCCCCAGTCACCGAGGGCCGGGAGACAGGAGACCGCCGCCTTCTGAGCAGAGAGAACACTTGTCCTCCCAGGGACAGCACCCTCCTCGGAACTGAGGTACACAGTGACTTCCGGTGCCCGAAACCGCCCACAAAACCGAATTGTGTGTAACAGAACGAGTTAACACCTGCCTTCTTGGTCCTTTGCCGTTAATCGTGGCCTCACACACAGTAGGCACTCAATAAAGTTGTTTTTTGAAAGTTGGTAAAAAAAAATAAACCCAGCCTCTTCCACTTCCCAGCCATATTCAGTCCCATCAAAGACGCCGAAAGCGTTGCAGTGGGACCTGTCGAGAAGGAGGAAGGAGAAGCCCCCAGACACACCTGGGCCTGTCTGAAGACCCCTTTCCGCAGAGCTCTCCCCGGGGGGGTTCTCGTCAGGCCACGTCCCTCTTCAGGCCGTGTTTTCCCGTGCATAAGGTGCACTCACGTTTTTGGCCCAAACTTTTAGGAAAAAATATTTTATTTTAATTTTTTAATTCAATTCTTAACTTATTTATATGTATATACTTGGTTTTTTGTATTATCGTATCCCAGGGTATTATTTCGCACACGGATCTCGTTATTGCTCTCTAGAGTCACACTTTTAACGCACAAGCATAAATAAAAGAATTAAAAACATTTATGTAGATATGGAATTAGAACTGCCCATGTATAACGCGCATCCTTATTTTTCCCTCAAAAATTCGGGCAAAACTGTGCGCATTATACACGGCAAAATGTGGTTGCTTCCTTTGGGTGCAAGAAGAGGCTCCTCGTGCTGAAGACAGCCGTCAACAGCCAGGAACCCCGGTGTCCGCCGCATCACCCCGCCCAGTCCCCGCGCGTCCCCACACGTCTGCGGTGTCAAGTGTCACAGCCGTGGGTTGAGCAGCCTTCTGATTATAAATCGGGCTTTTCTCTGTTTAGTGATCTAATGGGGAAGTCCCACATTCTTAGCAGATTAAAAAAGAAAAGCCCTCTGTTGCCAAGAAGTTTTCAGAAGTTACTATTTTTGCGGGGCCTATAAAAATTCAGCATCTTCACCCCGTCTGCTGAGTCGGCAGAGAGTCACCGACAGGCCCCCTGCCCAGCCATCTGGGCCTCCGCAGATGTTCGCGCGGGACAAGGGCCTGCCAGCGGGGTTCTGCTGGGCGTAGGAAACAAAAGCAGCCTGTTCGTTTCCGTTCCATCCCGGACCCAGTTTGGAGCAGGGGAGAACCAGTATTTGCTAAGAGGAGAGGTGCAAATCAGTAGGGGGAAAACAATTATTTGCTGGCTTTTCAGAGAATGTGACAAATCATGATGGTTCGAAACCACAGGAAACTGTTCAAAGAGCTGCCTGACACCAGCCCTTTCATCTGGGGCGCAGTTCACCCTCCATGGAGAACTTGAAGCCATGAATATTTTTGCAGGAAGACAAACTAATTGCTATGCAAATACCAAGCAGAATGCTTTCAGCTGGAAGGAGCCGCCCAGCAGCCAGGCCCATTGCGACACGCGCCTTTGGCAACGGGGCGAAGACGTCTGCGAGCACAATAGGCGGTTTCGCAATCGCCCACGTCAGGCAGCGGGCACGGGAGCCGGCCCCAGCGCCGCCCGGATCCGCGCGGAGACGCGGACCCTCCTCCTCCCACACCCCGACGCAGCGGCCTCCGCGGGAGGCCGGGAAAGGACCGGCACCCGCGGGCCCTGCGTCAGGGCTGTCAGGCGCGATCCTGCTCGAACAGGTCGTCCCTCCGCAGAGACTTCTCCCTGGAACAAAGGAAGCCTTCAGTAGCTGGGGTTCGGGCCGGGCTGCACAAAGCCGAGGCCCGCAGGGTCCAAGACGCCAGGGCCCTTCAAGGACGCGGGGACCCAGCGTGCCCGGAGCCGCCTGCTGGTGTAGACGCTGACGTCTGGGGGTATCTCTGCTGTTCCAGCCCAAGGGGCCACCGGTACGGACCTGCGACCAAGCCCTGGTCCCTGCGCTCACGCCAAGGACCGCTCTTGCTTCAATTGACTTGCCCACCCAAATATGAAATATGCAGCGGGTGGTGACAGCCGCTGACCCTGTGATTGATGGGGAAACTGAGGCACGGCTCACTGTGAACACTGGGGGGGGGGGGTGGAAGACACCTACTAACAAGGATTCCTGGTGGCTAACTGGGCTTAAATTAAATGAAATTAAATTTTAAAAAAACTGAGCCTCGCAGACTTTTCCACCCAGAAGACTCTGCATGGAGCTGCTGCCCGCGCAGCGGCCTGCAGGCTGAGCCGCCCTTATAAAGGACTTCCTGGAATGATGCTTTCCCAGTCCAATCGGAGCTGTGTCGCTCTGGCCAATCAGTGCGACTCTATTCTGACCAATCAGGGACCGGGGGCGGGGACTGCTGCCTATATAACATGGACGCCTAGGGCCACCACGCCTTAGCTAGACCTGAGCCATGGAGAGCTCTGCAGTCCGGGAGCCGAGCTGACCATCGCTGCGCCATTCGCTGAGCCAAGCTGCTGGAGAGGGGCCGTCCCCCCAACACCCTCCACCCCTGCCCCCAGGGCAGCCCCACAGCTGAACTGTTTCGCTACTGAGCCGTTCCACTGCGGCGCGGTTCGCACAGCCATGCTGTTGGCGCCAAACCAAGTTTCCTTCTTGACGGCGTCCCAAATTGGGGATTGACGTCAATGACCGCCGGTTGACGTTACTGGACAAATGTGGCCGTTAAAGGTCAGTTCCCTAAAGATGCCTCCTTGCCAATCTCAAGGACCCTCCTCACTTAGGGTGATGGCTCAGCAGGGAGTCCTGGGATCCCCACGGGGAGGAGCTGGGGACTGCGGCTCCAGGCTGGAACTGGAGAAGCTAAGCGGGAGGAGAAAAAACTTAGGGTGCATGTGAGCCTTTCTTGTGGAAGACGGAAATGAAGAGAGCTGGGCTGCAACTGAAGAAGAAGAAAGTCCTCTAGTCAGCCAGTTGGCCAGCAGCGCCAGGGCTCCCCTCTGAGGCACCGAGCTGGCGTGCCACCTCCCGAAAGTGCTCTTCGTAAAGTCCCGCTCTGACCGCGAGACTGAGCAGAGCGACATCTGCGTCTCCTCGTGATCCTGCCAAAATGCCATGGTGGCCTCTGCAAGTTCCTGGTGCGGCCCATGGCACCAGGGGTTGCTCAGCAGGCCGGTCCCAACTCTGTAACTTCCAGCATCCAAACAAGATGTGCCCCACATGGTGGACCTGGCCCTGCTTGCTCCTGTCCCCAAGAATTGAGGTTCCCTGTAGACTTTTCTCCCTTGACCCTTTTCTGTGGTCAGGTGACTTTCCAGTGGTGTCACAGAGACAACTTGGGCCCCTAAGAGCCAACTGTGCGTCCTCCCTGCTCTACTTTTAGGGACATCATGTTAGCAGATCCACCTCTGCCACCATGGGAGTATTTACACCAGAGAAAGCAGCAGATGCTACCAATTGGGGCCTTTTTCTCTTCTTGTCACAGAGCTGGTTATTAAGCATTTCCCTGGAGCACACCAGCCACCCCAGGACCAAATGCCTAGGTGCACCAACTGTCAGAGTCTCGCTTGCTTCACCTTGACCTCCTGTCCAGAGCTCTGCCCACATCCACACCTGTCACGAGCTCTTGTTCACCCTCATTCAGGCAGCTGGGTAGAGCTCTGTTGCCCTGACTCTTCACCTTCCACCACCCTTTCCGTTGCTCCTGCTGTCTGACAAGACAGCAGGCATCACCGAGTGCCTGCCAGGAGCTGAGATGAGTGCTGTGCATGCATGTGCTCGCTGAATCGGCCAGCTGCCACAGGGGAGGTTGTCCCAGTGTTGTCCCACGCCACAGAGGGGACCCTGGCAACCCCACCGAGTCTCTCCGTCTTCATGTGCAATAATGTTGCACAAACAGGCCACTGCCACCCACACCTCGTCCCACAGGACCATGGCCAGCGAGAGAGAAAGTGTATATGTGTGAAGACAGGGTGCAGATTATCGACCCTGCACCCACGTCGTTCTGAGGAGCTCACTGAAGCTACTGAGAAGCAATCCGCAGTGGCAGTGGGTAGTTTAGGTTGGAAAATTTAGGCACTGGAACCTTCCAGATGCTCCAAACTGAAACGCAGGGATCAAAGGGCCCCTCTGGGCTTCACCTGATCACGAACCTGTGCCCAGAGGCTGGGGCCAGGTTTGCCCATTTTCTGACTCACGAATCCTGCTCTGCAGAAGTAAGAGAGAAGGCCCTCTCTCCTGTCGGGTGGGAGGCTACGTGGTCTCCAACATCAGCTGCTCTCCTCTGACGCGATCACTCTCAGGAAATAAACGCTGGCTTGACCTAACCGTCCACGGGAGGGGAGAGAAGTCCCCCGCTCCTCGGGGCCTCAGGCCGTGTTTCTACCTGGGCCTCCCCGCCCAGCCCCCGGCCTTGCCACGGGCACCCCTGCCAGTCGCGGAGCCTCTGTGCACCGGCCAGCAGCAAGAGCCAGCCGGTGTTTTCACAGCTGTGAGGACACTTTTCCAGTTGAGTCTTTAAAAATAGGTTGTCCCTGCACTGGAGGCGTAATCCAAGCAGAGCCCAGGGCCCTCTCCAGCGGGAAGACGTTCCAGGCGTGCTGCCCTGTGTGTGCCTCGTCCCGGACCAGACCCAGCCTGTCCTGGCCACTCCCTCGGGCCTGGGGTGGCCCTGTTAGGTCCTCTGAGGGGGCAGCTCAGAGTCCAGCTCTGTGGGGGAGGGGAGCCCCCATACTGAGGGGCCTTCACAACTCAGCCCCAGGGGGTCTGCAGCCTCTTTTTTCTCCAGCAGAGACGCGGGGACAGCCAAGACTCGGCTTCAGAGAGTGTGGCTGGGCAGAGCCCAGCAGGGAGGAGAGACTGGCTGCGCGCCCGGCCTGGCCTCCGATGCCAGGCCCACCCAAGTGCCAGCCTCGCGGCCTCCAGCCTACAGTGCAACAGGCAGCCGTTCGGGTACAGGACCGACCACAGGGTGCGCAGCAGTTCTGCCGCTTGCACCGGTCAGAAGACAGAGTCCGGGTGGAGCCCCAAGGCAAGCCCTGGGGTTGGGGGGGCGGGGGCAGGCCACCAGCGGCACAGAGCGGCCTCTGGTCTGTGCTTCTACCCTCGCTCTCCTGGCTTTGCTGCTCTACCAAAGCCAGGCTGCTGGCGGGCAATGAGATGGCAGATCTGGGGACTCAGGCATTTTACATGCAGTGCAGTGATTTTCCAGAAGAGCTGCATCAGACCTGGCCATTTTCTTGGGAAGATACACTCCCAGCTTGCTGTTACCCCGCTGAGGAACGTGGAGCAGTGGCCTGGGGTGGCAAGGTCTTGCCCCGGGAGGGCAATTGGCATGGCCACTGGTTGATTAGAGGGCACTCAGAGGTCTTGGCCCTCACCCTCTGAGCAGAGAGCTGGGGTTCTGACCGGAGGGGCTCCTGGCAGCCTCAGGGAGATAGGCGAAGGGCAGAGGGACCTGTGAGCCACGTGGAGGGGCCGTGGGGCAGGGGCGGGGCAGGGGTGCAGTCTTAGGGGCGTGAGCCTCTGCACCGGGCTCGGTCCCGCTTTATGCAGCGACCCTGACTCGGGCAGCCACGGGGGTCTGAAACCTTGTGCTAACATCAACAGATGCTGCTTCTCCCACCCTGGGGAACCCGAGGCAGCAGCAGCATGGGGACATTCAGGAGCTCACCTCGGGCTCCACCGTCCCATCGGGGAGGAGGCCGTCATCCAGACATCAGAGGCTCCAGGAGGTCACCACATTTGCCCAAACGCACCTGATAGGAAACGCTGTGCCGGGACCCAGCCTGGAGCCCGCTGTGTCCAGTCAGTCCTGCCCCCTGATGGCACCGGCTCCTTGGTGCCACAGAGAACTGAGACCCAGACCCGCCTCCCTTCGTTAAAGCCTCGGGTTTTCCACAGGCTCTTGTGGCTCCGTCGTCTCTGTGAACCCGAGCCCTGGAGCATCTGTGTGGAGCACGAGGCCCGGCCCCACCGCCTTCCCACAGCCTTCTAGCAAAAGTGTGCTCGTGGACACAGACCAGCCCACGAGAAGACGGAGGCTGCTCACTCAGAGCTGCTCCCGCAGGGGGTCAGCCACTGTCACTGGGCTGGGCAGAGACTCAAGGCAGGCAGGGTCAGGGCTTTGTGGGGAACAGCAGGAGGCCCAGGTGCTCTGGCAGGGGCGGGTTGTGGGGGGGGGCCTGGGGACAGCCAGCTGGAAGTGGGACATCCCACGTGACTGGTCGGGGTGCGTGTTTGGCTTTTTCTGGTTGGTCCTCAGTTGGAAGGGAGGACAGATTATTAGGGAAAATCAGTGATTAATCAGGTTCCGGGAGTTTGGGGCTGATTGTCACAGATTTACTGTTTCACTTCCAGGATTGTTCCTGGAGACGGAGGCCTGACCACTGACGGTGACACTCGTCTGGCTTGTAGGCAATGGCCGGCCCCTTAGTCTGGCCGCTGTGGACGGGGGGCCGTGTCCCGGGCTGGTCACTGCAAAGTTCTATTTTTATATGTGGCCTGGCCATTGTCCCTTGTCCTTCAGTGTCTCAATAGAGACCCCAGCCCTGAACACAGTCTCCGCCCCGGGGTCCTGAGAATGCCAGAGGGGCCGCCGGCTGGGCCAGTGCGCGCGGGGCAGTCGCCGCAGAGCCGGGCTGCCCGCCCACATCCGCGCGGGCCCGGCGTCTGGACGGCACCTCTGGGCAGAGGGCAGTGTCACCCTTATTTCATCGTGACTGGATTTAACTTTGGTTTGAAGCCTCCAGACTCCATCGTTTCTGGTTTAAAACTTGGTCTCTGTTGGCCCTGGGTTTTGGTCACTTCTCTGCACTCCAGGTGGCAGCCAGGTTCCCCGGGGGGCTTCCTTCCACACCACAGCCCATCTCAGGCACCACCAAGGTGAGGGGGGCCTCGGGAGCATGCCTCCCCCTGTCCCGCCTCATGCAGCAAGCAGCCTCCAGCCCTGGCGGGTCTGCAGCTGGCCTGACCCTGCGGCCTGGCAGGACCCTAGAGAACGCAGGTGGCCTGTTTCCTGACCCTCTCGGTGGCAGGTGTGCCCACGGGCAGCCTCCACCCATCTCTCTCTGGGGCCTGCCGGACCTGCCTGCTGCTGTGACGGCTCCTGCCCTGGGACAGACCAGGCTGGGCTTCTCCGAGAAGCTCTCCCTGGGCGGTGTGCCACCCCACCCTGCTCCTCTCGTGAGCCCTGTGTTTATCGGGGTCCCTGTTACCCCTCCCAGAGTTTAAAGCCTCCTGCCTGGGCTCTCCATTCAACTCTCCCAAAGCAGCTCCTGCAGCCCAGCCTGCTCCCGCCCTGGGTGGCAGGTGAGAGGGCCTCTCCCCGGGCTCAGGGACAGAGCTGACTCAACCAGGAGAGGGCAGCCCGGGTCAAAGAGTGACAAAGAAGGCCAAGGTCAGGGGTGGGGAGGGAGGTGCAGGTAAAGCCTGTGCCCATGAAATAGCCACGCTGAAGAGGTGGCAGGCTGGTGGGAGACGGTCCACAGGAAGCAGCAGTGGCCGAGGGTGCAGTGGGGTCCCCACAGACCCCACACGGAGGACCCGGGAGGCTCTCATCGCTGTTCACTGGGCATGGGATGTGGGCACCCACAGCGCCTCCAGGTCAGCCATGTGGCTCTGGGGGGCATCTGGCGACAGTGGTGGAGGTGTCTGGGGTTGTCGTGACCGGGGACAGAGGAGAGTGCTCTGGCCTCTAGTGGGGGGAGGCCCGGGATGCTGCAAACGTCCTCAGGTACAGAGGACGGTCCCCAAGAAGGACGCGTCCGTCCCCAGCTGTCAGGAGTTACACACCAGTGTCTAAATTTTGTTTTCCCCAAGTTCTGACAGTGGGTTTGTGCACCCCCAGAGGAGAAGGGAGGGTCCCCTAGCTGCCTGCGGGCGGATGGTCCCGGGAGGAGCAGCCCCCGCTCCACACAGCCTTTTGTGCCCAGGTTCGAATCATGTTTCCCTGGAGAACAGATCCTCATCGTGCCCTGTGTCCAGGTTGAGGACTTCAGACATCCCTGCTGTCCGGGGACCGTGCAGGCCGAGCACCGAGGCTCCCACAGGGATGCTGAGTGGGCGACCAGCATGTCACATGCTCTGAGGCATCGCACACACGCACAGGGATGTCAACACCATCTCCTGAGGGAGACATGGGGGTCCTTCTCCGCCACTTCTGGAGGGGTCCGGAGGACCATCAGCCACCGCTCTGGGCTGCGGACAGGTGAGTCCATGGAAAGGGGACAGAGCCCGGGGCCTGTTGCTTTGGGCAGGTCCCTGACCTCTCTGGCCTGGCTGCATAAAGGGATGCAGCGCTTGCTGCCCCCGGAGAACCGGAGGGTCTCTCCGCAGAGTGCCCCGCCAGCCACCCCGATTGTCCCCGATCGTCCGCACATTAAACCTCTAGAGAGAGCGGCGATGAGGGAGAAGCTGTGCGTGTGCGTGTGCGGCACACTGGGCACGCGCCTCTGAAGGCTCTGGCTGGCGCAGCTCAGCACTCGGGGCGCAGCTGCAGATTCGAAGCTTCAGAAATGCGTATTGACTAAAGCGTCCCGAGGCGGCACGCGGTGCCGGTGAGCGGGGATCTTGTCTTCCTCTCCCCGTTCCTCTCCACTTGGCGTTTTCTCGCTTTAAAGCCTCAGTCATTAAAGAAGACCCCCGAGGCCCACAGTGAGAACACTGTGTTAAGATAGCATAGATGTTCTGACTTTCAATACCCAATTCCCCAGAACATTCTGAATTAAGCCAGTTAGTTTCACATTGACAGAAACATTGGAAATTTTCTGGGGAAATTATTCAGAATGAAATGAGTAGCTGATACAGTCTCTCTCTGCGCTCTCGATCTGCCCAAAGCTATTCTTTCACTCATGCAACTTTTATGAATGAAGAACACCAAGACTCCCAGCAGCCGCGGCAGCCGGCAGCCAGCGGCACACAGGTGGGGCAGGCCTGGGCTCCTGCGTCCCGGGAGCCGCTGGCGCCATCCGAGCCTCCGTCGGGTCTGCGTCGTGGGGCCTGCCGGACACGTTCTGAAAGCTCAAAAGAGACACGAAACTCCGTATCTCAACATGCGACCTTACAAAGTTCACCTTCTTATATATAAACTCATTAACTTCTAAAATCACAAACTCCTGCCCTGTCTCAGATCAAAATAGAACGTGAGACTGTGACTAGTTCGATGTTAGGTTCCCTTGGAAATTACAGGAGAGAAAAATGGAAACGTGTGTATATGTTTGAAAATAGTCTATGATACTATAATACCTTAGCTCAATTGAAACATAATCATTGGGATTTACTGCATAATTGCATCGTGTAAGCGTGCACTGCGAGACAGTGATCACTCCAGCAATTCCTTGCATTTCACAATTCTTCAGGAAGAAGAATCTTTGTCACAGAAATGAGACGTTCTTTATAATCAGGGTGTTTTTTTCCACGAGGCACCGTCTACACCCGTAATAAGACACTATCTAATAATATTCTGTCATTCTACTCATGCCTGATCATCACGGTATATTTCTAATTTCCAAACAGCGTAATGTGAAAATGATTATGGATTTTAAACGTGTGTAGAAAGAAGGCTTTGTGCGCCGAGAACTGGTTTTCATCAAGCATTTGTCAAACGTCAGTATGCCGCATACGTCCCCAGATACTGTTACCACGGAGGAAGAGGTATATTCCGTATAGTATTCTAAGGACGGCCGTGACAGCGGAGGCAAACGGGAAAAGTTAAAACCGCCGTGTTTTCATGGACAATTCGGGATCTTAAAACATGAATGTAAAGAGAGAGAGAGCGAGACCTTAGGAGACACCGTCTCTTTGGTTGCTCTTTCAGCTCCGGTTAAAACCCTCCTTTATCGGCTTGATGGGCAATATCACAGACTTGGGGCGCTGCCTCTGCTGGGTGTCCTCCCTCGAAATACAGGAAAGTCAGTAGGAAAAGGTAACAGTGCAGACAGGTTTGAACCAGTCAGAAGGACTGGTCTTTCACTCAAACTCACACTCACCTGTGAAGCTTTAACGCCTGTGGGAAGAAGGTGCTGAGTTGAGGAAGAGCAAGGACCTGGTCCAGATGGTGAGGTCACACTCCCTTTATGTGACGTGACCTTCGTGTTCTTCTGGCACTAAATCAAGACTTTTTATTTTACCGGACCCCTTAAGACCCTTGAAGGAAAAGTAGGACCAGGCCTCCGGTGCCCGCAATGAGATGGAGGAAATGGGATTCTCTGAGCAGCCAGAATCAGGGCTGTTTTTAGGGCAGAATCTTATTCTATTGCAACCCTTCTTGCAGAAGGGGAATCACTTCGGGAAGCCAGGCAGGTTGGTGAGGCTGTGGGGACTCGGGGCAGGTGGTGACCCCAGAGAACAGGACGCTGGCCCGCACCGTCCACAGGGGAGAGGAGCCCCTCGGTGCCCATTAATTTTTAGAGAAACATTTTTTCTTTTCCAAAGAAATTCAGGATTCTAGGTATTTACCTGTGATCTCTCACTTTTTAAAACTTCATTCAAAATTTCTTTGTGTGTGTGTGTGGGGTTTTTTTCCTGCAAAAAAAGCTTTATTGTTTCCGTTTGGTCCATGGCATGGGACAGACTCCAGGGTGTTAAAAGGGTGCCCAGTGGCTGCAGGGAAGGGCTCAGGCAGCAGCCAGACACCAGGGGAACACAGGGGCCCCCAACAAGGCCTCTGGGCTCCACAGGCTTCTGGTCATGCTTGAGGAGCAGCCTTTCAAACAGACGATCCCCAGCCTGAGGGCCAGCCAACCTGGGAGGTGAGCCAGGGGCCGCCCATCTTCTCGGTGAGCTCCACCTGCCCACCCAGGACGTGGTCCTCCGGGAAGTCACGGAGCTGCAGGCAGTGTGGGCATAACTAGGGCCTGCAGGTCCCAAAGCACCTGGGTCAGCTTCTCCCCAGGACCACGTGGCTTCCACGCATCCGGAGCGTCAGCCCACACGTCGTGGGGAGGCTGCAGCGTGTCCTGGGAGAGGGCGTGGCTGCAGCGCTGGTTTTGCATCTTCAAGAGCCGCTCAGTGCCCTCAGCTTCTCCTCAGCCCACTTGCCCACACCCTGCAGAGCCACACTGTCACCTCGAAATAGGAGCCCGGAGAGAGGTAGGTGTGGGAGGCCACAGATGCGGGGCGACGGGGTGGTTGACGGGGCCTCCACGGCGGCGGATGGCAGTGACGGATCTGGGAGCTCGTGGCTGCTGGGCAGTGAGGCGTTAAGGTCCAAAACCGGTGTTGGCTGGTCTCGGAGGCCAGGGATGGCTGTGGTGGTTCCGAAGGTGGCGACTGGAAAGGAGGTTGGAGGGGGCCCGGACGCTGGAAGAAGGGGCGTCCTGGTTCAGTGCCGTCGAAGCAGAAGATGGATCTGGGGGACCACCCAGGGCACTGCCCCAAAATAAAAGGATTTCTATGTTTCAAGTCTAGAACCCATTGCAGTTTTGAAGAAAGAGGAAACCTATCCCACACGAGGCTGGAGAATTTCGTCTGGGCCTGGGCAGAGCAGAGGAAAAGGAGTCGGTGATACAGGGGCATGGGCTGGGAAGGGGGGGCTCTGTCTGTGGGACCCCACCCACCTTCTCAGCAGACCCTTCAGGCAGGCGCCCAACCTACTCCAACCCCATTCACTCAGCAGCAGCTACGGGAAGTTCAGGAGTCACGTGCTCAGCTTCCCTGAAGGTCGTGGCTGCTGGCACCTGAGCAGCACCTGCTGTCCTGAAAAAAGAGAAAACCTTACTAGAATGCAGCCCTTTCCTCCTTTTGTCTTCCCCTTCCTCCCTCCCTGGGATCTGGATGAAAGATGGAGAGGCAGCATCCCTATTGTGACCACAAGGACAAAAGCCACAAAGTCAGAAGGGTGAGTGGAAAGACGGGAAGAGTTGGAGCCCTTGCGGATATGTTGGAGCAGCTCCCTAGCCCCAGGCCAGCTAACTTGCTTCCCGCTGAGTGGGAAAGCCAGGAGCTCTTTCTTACCCTGGGGTCCTTAGGAAACAGCGCCTGAGGCCAGGACTCTGTGCTGGCTTTGGCGGGGAGGGGTGGGGGGGACGCTGTGGCAGGATGAGAAGGAAGGAAAGGTGAGGGCACATTGTCACACTGCTCACCACCTCACCAAGGGACCCTCGGTCATCAGGCAGAGGCATCTTGGGACAAGCTAGACAAGCAGATGTCTTGGAAGGGGCTGTGGGAGGAAGGTCAGCGGTGCCCCTCAGGGTGTTAGCTCTGTCTGACTCCAGGGGGCACCCTCGGCAGCGGCTCCAGCTGCCCGAGTGCCCGCCCTGTGATGCCCGCCCTGTGATGCCGTGTGAGTGACAAGGGACCAGAACCCCCAGAGTCACCACTGGGAACTCTGACTTCACAGCGGCATTGAGGGGAGGGGATGCCTGGCTCTCCCAGGCAAAGGAGCAGTCGGTCCTGATAGCAAGCACCTGACGTGGAGGCCGGAGCCCAACCCAGGGCGGGGCGGGCGGTGCCTGAGGCATTGGAAGGGCTCCGTCAGCACCGGCTCACCTGCGGCTGGGCTGCGTCTGACTCTGGGTTTTAACGAGGTTTAACAGTTCCCAAAGTGCTTGCACAAATTCGATTTCTTTGTGAATCACGTGTGTGTTTGTGTGTGTGTGTGCAAGAAACTTTTCGTAAGGCTAAATGTATTCATTTCAACTTTAAAATGTTCTTTCGTTTTTTAAATAATATTGCCTTTATCAATGTTAAAATGTCCTTTATTTAATGATATGTTGGTGATGATCGGTGTAAATTGTATTCACGTGATCATGTGTCTCTTGTTAAATAATTAAAAAAGAAAACGTTCTTTGTAAAAATGTCAGGCGTTGCAGACAAAGCTACGGTCCCCCGGACGCCCCGCCCAGCGGCCACTGTCCTCCCAAGGTGACCCAAGCGAGGGGTTTGGTGTGCGCCCTCTCAATCCTTCCCCGCGTTTCTGCGCCCCGGTTCTTCCTTTGAGTCCCACTTCCTGTTCCCCTGATCCACTTTTCCAAATCAATGGGAAAAATGAAAAGAAACTAAATAAAATACAAAGATGGAGAGAAACTATTTGCCAATCACATGTCCACCCAAGAACTGGCATCTGGAATAGTCAGGGCGGGCAAAAGCAGGTCCACAGGTGTGAGCAGGTGAAACGGGGCGTTTACTCTTGTGTTGTTATTTATTAATTATTGGATTATTTCCCGCACAAACAACTGTAAACCTACTTTTGCCCCATTCTGTATAAAGAAAATTCAAAATTCAACAGTGAGGAAATAAGCAATGCAATTTTCTTTTTTTAAAGAGATTTATTTATTTATTTTTAGAGAGAGGGGAAGGGAGGGAATCAAACCACCGACCCTCTGGCTCGCAGATCCACACTCAGTCCACAGAGCCACACCAGCCAGGGCGAAACAAGGCGCTTTTCCAGTGAACGAGAGAATGGAACAGCTCATCGCGGAGGCTGCAGGGGGGGAGAGCAAGCGTGTGGAGAAATGCTCGCCACGACGAGGTGTTGGGGAAGGGCAAGCCAAAATGACGCCAGGACTCCACTATCCATCGGAGTGGCTGAAGTGAACATGGAACACATCCGCGTGCACACGCGAGAAGTAGCAGCTGACGGCACCGGCCAGGACAGGGGGCGCAGGCCTCTCTGGGCGGCGGGGCGGGGCGGGGCGGGGCGCGCTCCCCACGAGGGCGAGCCTGCACTCACCAGCGCACCCGGTGATCTCGCCGTGGGTGGGGGGGATGGTCCAGGCAGGCGGAGACAGACGCGCACCTACGTCCCTACCCACCCGCGTTTACAGCAGCTGTGTTCGTAATTGCCAAAACTGGGAAGCAGCCCCCGTGGGCCCGGTGCTCGGGGCTGCTTCCGTGCCCCGGTGGGCTGGAACGGCTGCGCCTCTCCGGGCCTGGTCTGGCTTTGGGAACGGAAACTGGAGTCTGGGGCCTGCCAAGGGCAGGCGGCCTGCGGAACGACCCCACACTTCGCGTAGGGCCCCCAAAGAGCCGGACCCTGGGAGCAAGGACGCAGCACTAGATCCCCAACGCGCGGTTCTTCTCTATGGGAAGTCCTGATCTCTGGCGTCTGCCAGTCCCGTGGCTTGAGTGCTCCGTCCGAACCAACCTCGAGCTACCCACGCGACCTCGCCAGACGCGCGGCGAGGACAAGACGCAGTAGGCTCTGGGGGCGCGCGCTCGCTGCCCCCGCCCCCCCTTCCTAGAAGTCAGGGTGAACTTGCACAATCCACCTCCGGCTCCGAGTCAGAAAGCTTCTCAGACCCTGAAACCGGACCAACGCGGCTGGAGGCTGCCCGTGACTCACGGGGGCCCCACGCATGACTCACCGTGAACGAAACTCCTCCGAAAGAAGGGGCATACGCCACAGTTCTCAATTTTACTCTGAAAAAAAAAAAAAAAGCCCTGTCGGCCACACCAGCAAACATGACTAAGCAGAGCGGTGAGCCAGACCACGCGAAGCGGCTCCCGCAGGAACAGCGGGCAGAGGAAGCGGCTGCCCAGTGCCCGGGGAGGGGGTGGCGGGCAGCCGGGCAGGCGCCGGGCCCAACGTGCTGGGTGGCGGAGCCCGCGCAGATAAAGGTTGAAAGGGCAAGATGAGCTTAAAGCGTTCAGAGATGCACATGTAGGTTGGAAAGTATGAAGAAAATGGGAAGTGAGTTCAATGAAGTCCGCAGTGTGGTGGGTTTGCGGGGCGGGGGGCACGGGGAGGCCAGGCTCCTGCCCTGGATGACCACGACTCTGGGCTCCATGCGGGGCAGGTGCTGACACTGGGGTGTGTGGCTCATGCATCTTTAGGTGACATTTCACGGGGAAGAAAGTGAAAAATAATGCGTCCCGTCCATGTCATCTTCATCCGAGTAATCCAGAGGTGACCGAGCCCTTGAAAAATCCGTCACTGGAACTCTCTATACTAGTAGGTTAATGGGAAAAGAATCTCCGCTTTTATTTGCCAAATAAAAACGCTTGGGTGAATTAAAACCACATGTGCATGATTGAAAACAAAGCTTAGGGAACACAGAATAACACTTTTTTACTTTGATAAAAAGCATCGACCAGAAATCTGAAGCAACACACACAGTTCACGGGGAGGAGGTGGAGGCACTTTTCAGTAAAGTCGGAAGAAAGGAAGCCGTGCCTGTTATCCTCACTCTCGCGGGCGTTTTGCTGGACGAGCGGGCCGAGGCCGTGGGGAGGAAGGGGAACGTGGAGAACAGCGATGCGTGTGGAGGAGAGAAAAATCATCCTTCGCAGATCTGAGACCGTGGACGTGGAAGACCCGGAGGTCAAGCCGTCGGGCGGACGCCCCACCTCCCAGGGCAGCGCTGCCACAGGGTGCAGCGTGCGGGGTCCCTGCGTTCGCGCCTCACAGAGGCCGGTCAACTAGCAAACTGTTGAAATTAATAAGGATTTTCAAGGAGACAGGCCAGCAGGTCCAGACGTAGAATACTCACCTTGAAAATGTCAGAAAAAATAAACTCCCTCGCTCATGATATCAGCGATGACAGCAAACCGCCTGGGAGCAAACCCGGTGGGAAGCGTGCCGTGCCAGCCTATGGAAACCGTGAGGCTGCACGTGAGGATTTTCCCTCTCGCTGGGCCTGAAGGAAGCAGAGACAAGCGCACACCCGAGATGAGAAGACTCTACTCCCACAGACGCCAGCTATGCCCAAATGAATCTAAAAAGGCAATGAAAGTCTGACCACAGTCCCGACAGCACTTCACACGGACCTGAGCAAACGGCTCCTAAAATTCCTTGTCAGTACAAGGCGCATGAAGAGGGCAGGCAGGGAAGAGCACTGCATGGGCACCAGCCAGTCAGATGGCAGGACACGGGGCGGGCCGCTGAATGGGCACACTGGCCCCCAGCCTGTCTCCTGGGGACCCGGGGACGAGATGCGGAGGCTGAGTCACAGGCGGGGGCTGCAGGCTGCTCAAAACTCTTGTAGAAGATGCTGGGCTTTTCTAGAATGTGGGATTGGGGTGTGGGTCGGTGGGGTTCTCTCGGGAAGCTTCTGGCATGGCGCAAAGGGCAGGAGCTCCTACATAGCAGGGGGACCAGCCCACGTGGCCACAGTTGACTTGATGTAAGTGGATGTGGGACCCCGTGAAGCAGAGAATAGGTTAACAGTTGTGTGGCCTTTATTCACCATCATGAGAGTTTTGTGGAATTTTCTTACAAATATATATAGTGTTTGTATTTTTAAATTAAAAAAAAAAGGTTTGTAGTAGTAAAATATACTTAACATAAAATCGAGCATTTAAGTCGTTTTGAGCGTGCGGCTCAGTGGTGTGAACTACCTCCCCATAGTTGTGCGACCGTCCCCGCCATCACTCCGGGGACTGTGTCAGCACCTCCGCTGAAGCTCTGTCCCCATGAGACTCTCTTGCCACCCCCTCATCCAGCCCCTGGCCACCGCCTGCTTTCTGTCTCTAGGGAGTGGACTCTTCTAGGGACCTCTTCTGAGTAGAATTTACAAGAAGTATTTGTCCTTTCGTGACTGGCTTGTTTCACTTAGCGTAACGTCCACAAGGTTCACCCAGGTTGTAGCCCAGGGGCCCCCCAACACCGGGCCCTAGCCCAGTGCTGCTCCCAGGCCTGTTAGGGGCGGGGCTGCACCGCAGGAGGTGAGCCACGAGCCCCGGAGCAAAGCTGCGTCTGTTTGCAGCCGCTCCCCATCGCCCGCTGGGGTGACCGCCTGAGCCCCGCCTCCCATGTGGACCCCACGGCGATCTGCCCCCGCGAGGGGCCCGGGCTGCGCGCTCCTGTGAGACTCGAGGCCTGAGGGTCCGAGGTGCTGCCGAGGCGGGGATGCTGGCGCTGGGGAGCGGGCACAAGTGCAGGCCGTCACTAGCAGGGGGTTGGACCGCACGGAGACCACAGAGGATCAGTGGCCGGCAGACTGACCTCAGACCCTCCCGGTGAGTGGAGGTGACGGTGAGGCTGCGTCTGGAGGCGGGCTGGCGCACTTTGGTCATGCAGCTGCGCGGGTGGCGGGCTTTAGGTCGGAATCCGACGCTTACTTTAGTCCACGTGTGGCCCGCCCATCGTTTTATTTACCGCTTCCGTCTGCACCCATTTTCCACATGTCTTTGCAGCCACCGTCTTGGTAAGCCCACAAGCTAGCCCTAGCGTGTGGTGAGCTGTATAATTATTTTGTTATCTATTGCGATGTAATAAGAATAGTTATAAAGAGCAGACTAGATGTAATGTGTGTGAATCCTCCTGAAGCTGTCCCCTTCCCCTGGCCCGTGGAAAAACTATCTTCCGTGTAACTGGTTCCCAGTGCCAAAAAGGTTGGGGACCGCTGTGGTAGCCTGTGTCAGACTGTCCTTCCTTTCCAGGCAGAGTCACGGTCCCTTGTGCGATGGACTGCATTCTTTCCCTGTCCCTGTGGACACTGGGTCGCTTCCGCCTCGCGGCTGCTGTGAGCGATGCTGGTGTGAACAGAGTGCAGCGTCTTGGAGACCCTGCTTTCAAGCCCTTGCGGTACATGCCCGGAGGTGGGATTGCTGGGTCTTATGGTAACTCTATGTTTAGTGTTTAAGGAATATTTCAAATTTAAAAGCATTGTTAGTCTACCACAATGTGTTGGTTCTTACCAAATGTGTCCATGTAATTCTTCTGGCGGTTTATAAAGAGTCCCAAAGCCTGGGGCGGTTGGAAAAGGCACTCCATCCACAGGTGTGAGGAAGGAGCAGGGTGGTGTTCGTGCGACAGGCAACATCTCAGGGGTCTCGCAGCTTTTATCGTAACAGTCTGCTCCGCTGCATGAAGCTGGCGACGGCGACCCGGTGTGTGATGGAGCAGAGTGAGGGGGAATGGCGGCCATAGGCCACCTCCCCACGGCCTGGCCCAGCGGGGCGCCTCCGCAAGGGCGCTTGGGGCCAGACCTGGCACCTGTCTGCACCTGTCCGCGCCCTGCTTTCCAGCTATACCAGGCCCCAGGCAGGAGCCTCAGCGCCCGCCGCCCGTCACCCGATGCCGGGGAAGGGAGAAGTCGGCTCAGTTGCTCTCCCAGCTGCTTCCTTCGCGGGAGAACAGCTTTGCATCGCTTTCCGCTGAACCCGCTGTTCCCATCGAGAATCAAGAGTTAAGGGAGATTTTTAAAATTAAATCTGAAACCACAGGATACGTACAAGAGGGTGATGATTATGCCTGGGATTTTTATCAGTCGCAGCTGTTCCATTCTGTTTGTTTACTTTCGGGTAGAAATGGTCCTTTGAAATACACGACCAAAATAAACACACTGGCAGCTGTACTCCGCTCGAGTCAGCGAGCCAGCGAGCGGGCGGCGCGGGCTCCAGGCGCAGACGCGGGCCGGGCCGCGTGCTGACAACGCCCAGAGCAGAGGCCCTCCGGGAAGGACCCTGCTGGGATCGAGCAGTGGGGGATTTCTGGGGAACGCTGCAGGTCCAGCAAAAGCCGAGTGTTTTAAATAAAAAATGCTGCCCCTGACATTTAATGCGGTGTGACAGAGAAGCCACAGCGATACCAGAAAGCAGCTGCACTGCAGGGACTGTGATGCGCAGGTTTCAGCGCACGCCGCCCCTGTGCCCGCGCCCCGCTCTGCCCCGGGCTCCCGGCCACGAAGGGCAGAGTCGGAAGTGCTCCCTCCCGGGAAAACCGAACGCGACACCAAGACCAACCAGTAACAGAATGTCAGGTAACAATTAATGTTATGTAGACCTCAGTAACGATTTAATTCGAATTCTGAAACCTGGTTGATCACCTGTGTACAGAGATGCGTGTTGCCTGAGTTAGGGTGGAAACTTCATGTTTCGGGAAACTCCAAACCGTCTCTAACCAAAACTCAATGGAGGAAGACGGGGAGAACACAGGGTTGAGGGACTGGACGTTTTCCTCACACACGTGCAAAGTGCGCATCGCTCATGAGGCCACAGCGCTTCACTTCCGTCACAGAACTTATTGTAGAACGTTAGGAAGTTTTCAGATATGACGATTTTTTTATTTCAAGGGAAACGGTGTTTGTGTCTCCATCTGAGACGTAAAATCCCAGTTTCTGACAGTGTTTCCCTTCTGACTGAAATTGAAACCACTCTGAGAATAAGGAACTACTTCTAAAAACACGTACTGAAGTATCTGTTTCCACCTCGGGGGCCGGTCGTGGGCTGAGGCAATGACCGAGGACGAGAGACTTCCGTTCGCTGCTCACTGCCCGCCAACGTGGAACGGCAGGGAGGGACAGAGCCGCGGGACAGCTGGACAAGCAGAGACTGTGTGGGGACATCCCGTGAGGGGTTTGCCCGGTTCTGATGGCATTTTCTGGAAGGGGGCAGTGCTCTGAGTCCAGGACCCGAGGGCCAGCGGGGCCCCACCCGAGGGGCGGCCTGGACAGGCGCGGGGGTCGGCTAACGGCATCCGTGCCCGAATGTCAACGCCCCTCCCCACAAAGCTGGCTCTGCAGCATCAGCGTCGCCTCTTGGAGACGCTGCCCTGGGCCTTCGGGTCAGACCTGAGTTTGTCTCCATCTGATCCATAGACTCGTCCCTCGGTCAATGTTCGTGCCAGGTGCTCCTTGTACTAGATGAACATGTGACTGGGCTCAGTAGGACTTTTTTAGGTTACAGAGAGCCACTTCATGTCCTCCCTCCTCCTGTTTCCTCTGAGTACATGTGAAAAAAATTAATTTACACTGAACATCGCTCAGGACGGCCCAATGCTGAAGGCTGCAAGTGAAGACCGTGCAGCCTCGGAAGCTTAAACTCACTGGGTTTATTGCTCTCACACGCAAGGCGTCTGCAGGCAGAAAGCCCACGGCTGCAGGGCTCGTCGCTGGTGTTGCCCAGGAGCACAGGCAGGATCCTGTGCCCTTCCTGTTCTGGCTCCCTTAGAACATCAGCTCCGTCTTCGTGCTCATTGCCTCCTGGTTCCAGCAGGCTGCCACACCGCCACCATCACACCCACATCCAATAAAGAATGTACACAGGGGAGAACACAGGAGGGGAAGAAGGATGGCGTGGACGTTTGCCCCTTTTTGTCCAGAAAGCAAGGGCATCCTGGTGAGCAACATTGACATCTTGACGGCACTGGGGCTGCCCTGGGACCATGGATGCCCAAGAGATGGGAAATGGTTATATTTGTGGAGCACGGAGCATCCAACGGAGGAGACTGGATTGTCCCTGAGGTGTGTGCAGGGGCCGCCTTGATTTTCTCAGCGACTGTACAAACGGCGTCTGTCCTGCTGAGTCACTCTGAGTCACCGCTCCAGAGAAGACTGAGGGGAGTGACGGGGCCGTCGTTGAAGATGGTGTCGAAGCTTCCCAGCTTGCAGGAAAGTGGGACATCGCACTCACTGGTGTTCTTAGGCAGGGGACTGTGTCTGTCGGCAGAGGGCTGAGGCAGAAAGTGAGACGTGGGGGGCCTGGGTGTGGGTGGCTGTCCCCTGTGACCCAGGTAGGGGGGCTCCTCCCACCTAGGGAGAAGAGAGGAATGGGAAGGGCCACATTACTGGGCGCTGCTCTATGCCCCTGATACTGCTGGGCGGCAGGCACTGTGTGCGGAAGACCTGGGTGTCTGAGAGGTGGGGTCACTGGCCAGCCTCCTGGTGGAAGTGCCTAGCGGCTTACGACCGGAGTCTATGCTCTGGGGCCCGAGGTGTCGAGCTGTCTGCAAAGGACTTGGCCCAGGAGATGCCTGAGCGGCGTAGCAGAGGCGGGTGGAGGACCTGACGCTTGGATCACAGGACAAGGAGGAGGTGACGACCACGCATGGGCGCTGGCCAGGGGCTGCTGGGTTTGAAATCACAGAACCAGAGTTTTAACCTGGTTTGATCAGCTCCGGGGGGGTGCCCCCCCCACCTGTGGACAGGGGGCGCAGGGGCTTGCTGAAGAGCGACCAGGCAGGAGCTCAGGAACACAGCTGCTCCAGAAGGAGTGAAGGAGCGAGGAGCCACTGCCCTGGGAGGGAGCAGTCTTTCCAAAGATTGGATACACTTTCCTGCTTCATCCCTGGCCATGGAATCCCGCTTCCAGAAACCCGGTGCTGGTTCCTGAACCCTGAGTCCCCCAGGTCTTAGGTCTAGAGTTAAAAGATGCCCCGCCCCCCCGGGTACCCAGGCATCCAGGGCCTGGTGGGCCTGGAGGCTCTAGGTCATCAGGGGGAGCAGGAAGCACAGCTGCACCAGGCCGAAAAGCTGGTGAGCTGGGGCAGCTGCAGGGGCCTAGCCCGGAGGCTGTCGCTGGTTCCCAGCATCAGTGGCATGGAGACCGGGGAACTCCCAGAGGTCAGGCTTCAGCGTCACAGCTCACCATTCCACTCGGTGCCCCGGTGTGCAGGGACACGCCCAGGGCTGGAGGATCCATGCCCAGCTCGTGGTACCTACCTGAGTACCTGGCGGGCTGGGTGTGCAGGAGGCTGGCCACGAGGCCGCACTCAAGGTGGGACGTTGGCACTGCGCCCAGTGGCCCAGCCTGCCTGAGAGCACGGACGTTAGCTGCCGCCACAGCGTCTTGTTCCCTCCTCCCTGAGCCGCCGAGATGCCGTCGGATGGGCTGTGGCTGCTGGCGTGCACTTCGGAGCAATAACTGGCTATCAGCTCCCATGTGGATCTGTTTCGAGAATAAAAGAATTTTAGAAACTCAAGGTTCATCCTGGGAGCTGGGCACGTTGCCTGCCCTCCTGCCCGGCGAGCCGGAGAGCGCGCTGGCCCCCACGGTGCTCCGCGGGAATGAATTGTTACCAGGGGCGCGAGTGCTGGATGGGGCCTCCGAGGGCAGCCGACAAACACAGCCTCTGTCAGGGGAAGAGCGGGATTTATAGGCAAAATGCAGCTATTCTGAGACTTTTCAATAAAGATATACAACCTGAACAAAAGGTAACTGTTTCACTCCGTCTCTGAAAGCCCATGGAATTTATTTTTTGCAAGCTTTTACAGTCCACGGCCTTCCCATTCAATCTTGAATAATAGCTCTGAATTGAGCTGTAAAAGCTTCCGAAGTTTGAAGCCTTCTGACAAGTTAATTTAGCAGTATGGTAAAAAGTTTCCCCCCAGATAGAATGAAGCCATCATATCGTGAACGCAGCAGTCATCCAGAGGGAAGAAAACACCATTAGGATTAGAAATGGTGTGCTTTATGGAGATAGTTTGTGGTTTCGTGTAATCTACTATCAATATTTCAGGAGAAAGATGTTCCCCTCATCAGTCAGCTGGAAGTCAATATCTCCACTTAAAACCGACACCCGGGGGCCCGATCGCATGCATCTTTATTGGAAAAATAACATTCTCTGCACAGTTTCCTTTCTGCAGTTCCTTAGATTCTAATTGAGTGTGTGTGTTACAAAGAGGCCTTTTTTTTCTCTAGGAAAAAATAAGGAAAAGAAAGAAGCAATATTTTCTTTGTCTCCCCGCCCCCCACCCCCGACCACACACACAAGCCGCTCCCACCCACGCTGCTCCGGCCGGCCGGCAGGGGCCGCCTTTCCCTGCCCATCCTCACGCACTCGTGAGCCCGCCAGGTCCTGCGTGGAGCCGAAGGTGCCGGCTGAGAGTGACTGTGTGTGTGGGGGGCGCTGCTGGTTGTGTGTGTGTTGTCGTCCGGTGTTCACATGTTGCTGGTGGTGTAGCTCGTGTGTTGCTTGTGTGTTCACATGTCGCCACGTGCTGCTGTGCTGTCTGCATGCCGTCGCTCGTTTGTGTGTTGGTCGTGCGTTGCTGCTTGTTTATGCGGTTGCTGGTGGGCTGTGTTGCGTGTTGTTGCTTGTGTGCTGTTCATGTGTTGCTGTTTGTTGGTGTGTTGTTTGCGTGTTCGCCTGGCTTGGGCTGCTCCTCCTCTCACGGGACGAAGATGGGAAAGGAAGCAGGGCTGCCGGCCCTCTGGCATCCCCGTGGCCGCTGCCGATAGTCTTTGGGGCAGGGAACCTTCACCCCTAAATAGGATCCGTGGTACAGATCCGGCTTTGTCATGATGGAGGAAGAAGCCAAGAAAAATTAATTATATTTAACAAAGAAACGCTTTGGATGCCACTTGGCCTTGTGCCCTGCATATAAATCTCCAAATGTTTCTCACTTGAATATTTTAGTGGAAAAAAACAAAATTAAAATAAAAAACCAGATGCCCTATTACTGTGTTTGTGTAGTGATTGCAGGGGTCCCTCTGATGCCCTCCTGGGCGGGCGGCAGGCCGGGGGCGGCCGGCCTCAGGAGCGTGGCTGTAGCGCGACCGTGTCCGAGAGGCCCCCACGCAGGCTCCGGCTCTGCAGGGGCAGGAGGGGAGCTTTCTAAATGGAGCAGAGAGTGATCTGTCGCCTTAATAAAGGGAAGGCTATTTAATTATTCTTCCTCTGCTAGAGAATGTTAGGAAGAAAATGTGCAATTGGTTGGAGTTGAAGAAAGAGAAATAAAGTTTATGGGGCTGGTTCAAAAAAAGAAAAAAAGAGTATGCTTCGAAACAGCTAGACCTGGGTCCAGACGAACGTCTAACGATGTGGAACGAGGGTGTCAAATTTGTTAATGTTTTCCTTTGTGGTTTATGCTTTTTGTGTTCTGTAAAAGAAATCTTTGTAAGAAATCCTTCGATGGATCATAAAGCTATTCATCCCGTATTTACTTCTAAAACTTTAACGTTTTGCTTTTTTCGATGTAGGTTTTTTCCCCGCCACATTTTTGTGTTTGGTGCGAGATTGGGTTCTGTTTTCTTTCAGCACGCTTAACCGATTCTGCAAGCGTGGGTTATTCACGGTCCTCCCCGCTGCTGGGCAACGCGGCCGCCGTCGGAGACCGAGTTCACACGTAGATGTGTGTTGCTGTCTGGACTCGACCCTGTTATGCTGCTCGTCCGGAGCCAATGCCACGTGGTTGCGTTCCTTAACTTAGAAGAGATCTTGACACCTGGTACACACACCTCCCCCACACCCCCCCATGGATTTATCAAAACTGCCTCGCCTATTCTGAGCTCTTAGCTAGTCACCAATTTTCAGAAGCAACTCACCAAAAATTGCATCGAATGATGAAACACATTGGCGAGAAAACCCGCTTTTACAATTTTGAGTCTTCCCATCCATGGGCATGGTAGTCATTTAATCCAAGATGCTGTTGAGTAGGAGACGCGCCCTGTTTGACGCTCTGGGAGGAAAGAAGAGGTCTCGCCAGCTGACCCATGACCCATGGCACAAAGCTCAGGCCCCGACAATTTTAACATATATTTCTCAGATGTTTAAACTGTGAAAAAAAATCGCATGATTCAAAACTGACGGAATTTGGTGTATGCCTCCAGTTATTCGGGTCCTTTTTAAATGTCTTTCAATAATGTTCCAGACTTCCAGCCAAGATGGAGGCGTAGGTGGACGCACTGCGCCTCCGCTCACAACCAAAGAGGAAAAACAACAAGTTAAAAAGCAAAACAAACAACCAGAACGGACAGAGAATCGAATCGAGTGGAAGTCCAACAGCCAAGAAGTTAGAGAGGACATGTTCATCCAGACCAGTAAGCAGGGCGGAGCCGCGCAGAGCGAGACGGCAGTTTGCCCAGAGAGACTCACCGTGGGCGCGCCTGGCCAAAATGCAGCTGGCACACCCGGAGAAGCCCATGGGAACCAGAGGGGCCAAGACTGGTGGACGGGCAGTCCCTCTTTTGTGCGCATATAGACTGGGAGAAGGAGCTGGGGAGTGGAGCAGACTGCGTGGCCCACCATCACAACCCACCATTGCAGGGGATAAAAAGCCTCCAACCACCTGTTGAAAGCGCCTGAGGGGGCTGAGGTGGCGGCCAGAGCAGCTCCCAGCCTCCCAGGAGAGCTTATTGGGGGGCGGGGTGAGTGGAAGCCAGCTCCATTGCTCCCTCCCAGGCCCCACCCCCAAAGGAAGCATCACAACACAATGACATAGGTTACCCAGCACTGACAAACACCTAAGGCTCCGCCCCTTAAAGGAACAGGTGGACCGAGAAAAAAAAGAAATGGCCCAAATGAAAGAACAGAACAGAGCTCCAGAAAAATTACAACTAAGAGACGAGGAGATATCTAACCTATCAGATGCACAGTTCAAAACACTGGTAATCAGGATGTTCACAAAATTGGAAGAAAATTGGACGCAAATAAATGAACAAATGAAGGGTACGTTAAAGAAAATGAGGGGAAATGTGCAGGGAACCAATAGGGAAGAGAAGGAAACTGGGACTCAAATCAATGGTGTGGACCAGAAGGAAGAAACAAGAGTTCAAAAAACTGAGGAGAGGCTTAGGAACCTCCAGGACATCTTTAAACGTCCCAACATCTGAGTCACAGGGGTGCCAGAAGGAGAAGAGGAAGACCAAGGGATTGAAAACTTATTTGAACAAATAATAAAGGAGAACTTCCCCAATCTGGTAAAGGAAATAGACTTCCAGGAAGTCCAGGAAGCTCAGAGAGTCCCAAAGAAGTGGGATCCAAAGAGGAACACAGCAAGACACATCATAAGTACATTACCCAAGATTAAAAATAAGAAGATAATCTTAAAAACGGCAAGAGAAAAGGAGACAGTTATCTACAAAGGAATTCCCATAAGACTGTCAGCTGATTTCTCAAAGGAGACCTTCCAAGCAAGAAGGGGTTGGAAAGAAGTAATCCAAGTCATGAAAGGCAAGGACCTACATCCAAGAATACTCTATCCAGCAAAACTTTCATTTAGAATGGAAGGGCAGATAACGTGCTTCTCAGATAAGGTCAAATTCAAGGAGTTCATCATCACCCAGCCTTTATTGTATGAAATGTTAAAGGGATTTATATAAGGTATGGAGGGATATCAACAGGGGAGTGGGAGGGGGAGAGAGGGGGAAAAAGTACAGAGTATAAGTAGCATAAGTGGTAGGTAGAAAACAGACATGGGGAGGTTAAGAACAGTATAGGAAATGTAGAAGCCAAAGAACTTATGTGTATGACCCATGTACAAAAACTAAAGGGCAGGGAATGGGTGGGGGGATGTGGGGTGGAGGGGAATAAAGGGGGGAAAATGGGACAACTGTAATAGCATAATTAATAAAATATATTTAAGGGAAAAAATAACGTTCCATAATTGTCTCCATAAATACCTCACACAACTGTTGTTACATCTGCCCCCAGGTGTCAGAGGTTCTTTCGTTACAAATGGTCCTTGAAGTAACTCTGAGTGTTCCTGTGTCCAGGAAGATAGTGAGCTTTGGTGTGTGCATGCTACTCCCATCGGTCTCATGGAGCAGGCACCCTGAGGGTCTCTGTCCCTCCGTCCTCCATCCCACCACCGACCTCGCCTCCGTGCAAGCCAGAAAGCGACTCCGGCTGGGCCCCGGGCACCGCTCAGCAGCCCCAATACGCAGGCGCTCAGCAATCTGTTCAACCCCCCACTGGAGCTGCTGGCGATACTCTCGGCGCGTAGTAGGCACCTTACAACCTATTGGCATTATTCTCACCAGGCTGCCCTGGCTCCTGCTTTTCAGCTGGGACCGTATCTGTGACAAAGGTGAGGTGCCATCCTCAGCCTCCGGTCCCACTGCTGGGAGCAGGGCTCTCTCTGTGCCCGCACTCTCTTGCTGTGGAATCTCCTCCTGGCCCAGGACTTGTCTGCCTGGGCTTGTCGGCACCTCCCTTAGACCTGAGCAGCAGGGACTTTCGCCTGGGCTCCGGCTCTCCAGGACCTGCCCTGCCTGCCTCTGGCGTATCCTCCCCCAGAGAGAAGCCCGTGGGGCCCACGCTCCCCGCTCTAGACCATGCCCCAGGGAGCCACGGCCCAGGATTCCCTGCGCAAACAGCAGAACCCATTTCTCACAGAGGCCTCTCTTCAGGTTCGTCAGCACTGAAGGTGAGGGGGAGCTTGGACCGCGGGCCGGGGTGTCTGTAGGCATGCAGGTGTGCGATGGGGTGGAGGGAAGGAGGGGAACAGCCAGCCCGGCCCCCACTCTGGCATGGCACTGGAGGAGGAATTCTAAAGTCCAACAGCTACAGAGCTCAGGTGTCAGGGGGCGGGGCACACAGGCGGCTCTGATTGAACTGCTTGTCAGCTTGGTTTCCTCTTTTATTTTCAAGTTTTAGACACCGGTGAGCCTCCACTGGCCTCTGGCCCCATGTCCTCGGGCTGCTCTGGGGCCTCCCTCTGGTCTTCCACATCACCCTGGGGACCACCACTGGCTTCTTTTCTTGACCCAGAGGCGCTAGTCTCCTGTGCTGGGAGAAAATAAATTCTTCCCTGGAGGTCTTCCCATAAGCTCCCCACCGCCCTTCTTCACTCCAGCCGCCGACCAGCGAGCGTGTAACTTACAGTCCACACCCAGACCCCACCGAGCCGGCGGGGGTGCTGCTAAGTTTCACTGGGACATGGGCAACCTGGCCCTGGCGGCCGCCTGTGTGTGGGGCCTGCATAAAGTACTTTCCTACGAGACCCCAGGTGGGCATCACCTGTGCTGGGCTGGCGCCCCGCCTGCCCCCTCTCCCTCAGCTGCGGTGGCAGGGCTGCCATTTCCTGCGCAGCACTGCTGCATCGAGTTTTCGTTCCTGGCTGCGGACAGTCTCCCCCAGCCAGGCAGCCTGTCACACCTAGAGACAGTCCGAGCCGTGCAGGTTCCTAGGTTGCTCTTCTCCCTGCAGGGCCCAGCATTCACAGGCGCTCTTTCTTGGAGGGGCTCTAGGGAGCTGCATACGGCAATGGGCCCACTTGTGCCCCGGCGTGAAGCCCTACCTTTTCCTCAGTCCTTCCTGGGCTTCTATCCCAGAGCTCTTTCTTTCCTGTGACCCTCAGGCATGCCTCTCCCCTTCTGTGCTTGTAAAAGTAACCTTACTGGACTTAGACCCATTTTCTCCTGATTGCCGCACACTTTTACTACTTTGCGAAATAACACTGTATCTTCATTTTCATCCTCTACACACTCCTCAGCCACTGGTCCTTCCCACCGTGTGCGGTCTTTCGGGACGTGCACTGCTCCTGCCACTGGCCAGGCCCCTGGTGGTGATTTTCTTCAGTTATATAACATTCTGCCTTTTACAGTTCATTTGCTTCAAAGTTATCTCAGAGTGGATCTTTCTACTTAGAATGCCTAGGTTCTCCAGTCATTGCTTTTTATCTCCATAGCTAAAACACTCTAAAATTGTGGATTTTTATTTTGAATATTGTATTTTAGTCTACATTTTTCCCCTCTAAGAATCACTGACCAAGAATGATACTAAAAGTTATTTCTGTTCATTTCTAAAAGAACAGGCCTACAAATAAGCAATCACAAACCCCTGCTGGCCTCCCGCAGGCCGAGCTGCTGCAGACTCGCCGTGGAGGTTCAGCGCTGGTTGCCTCTAGGATTATTCTAAGATCGATAATGAAACTGACCTGCTCTGATTTTCTTTTCTGTGCGGCAGTTAAAACAATTCAAATTCCTCATTACAAAGCAAAAGAACGTAATACCACAAAGGGCTGCTTCTGATTGAAAAGAAATGTGGCTACTTTCCTCCCCGACTCGCTGAGCTAGTGAGTGGTGTTAGTGTGAGTTAAGGAGTGAAGAAGGCTCCTCAGTGTCTTTTCTTCTTGACGCCACTGTGGGTGTCGCTGCTGGGCGGGGCCTCTCCTCTCCCTCCCCTAATCCAGCAGGTAATTTCAGGTAACCTAGGCACCTCTGGTCATTTCTCCACTGACTTCTCTTTGCTAAGTTCTCAAGATAAGTCTTCTTCCTGTTCAGCCGCCCGGCCTGCCGACGGGAGTATTCCCGTGGTCTGGTTCGCGTTGTCGGAGCCTGACCAGTTAGGACATCTTGGTACTTGAAAGAAAAAAAAAAAAATCCCTTGAATAGAGTTTTTAAATGATCTACCTAAATTCTGCTTTCTAGGAAAAAAGCTGCTTTAGTGAGGCGCCAACATATTTAACCAAATTTGGTCATTAAGATCTCAAGTCTTTCGAGCAATAGTCACCTTTTTCTGTTGTGAAACGGGCTGAGAGATTTCAAAGTGTCCTGAAGGTATAGGTTTGACGTAAGCAAATTATACAATCCTTTTAATTTAGAATATAGACTCCACACAACACTTCGATTAAAGGAAGTGTTTTATAAACAAAACAATTATAAAGCGCTGCAAGGTGAATACCAACGACTTAGTCTCCGATTCTGGCAAGACTCCCTCCACGAACCGCCCACAGTGCTGTCACCACGCAGGTCTCAACCCCAAGGACAGGCTGCGACCAGCAAAACTCAGTGTCTGGAGCTCGCCGGGAATCACAGCCCCGCGTTGGTCCACGTGCTCACTAGACACTCCGGGTTCTGGAAAACACTCGGGCACTGAGACTGAAAAGCTGGGTCGCAGCCCGCGGAAAAGAAACGGCTCGGGGCGGCGGTGGGGAGGGGAGCGGTGCGCGTCAGAGACCCCGCACAGGCCGCTGACTCAGGTGCCTCCCTGAGCTCTCGGGGCCCCGAAGGGCCTTTGTGGGGGTACAGCACAAACCACCACACCAGCAGCCTTCAAATGCGGAGCACTGGGGCAAACGAGTCCGTCGTGACCCCCGAGAAGCACAGATGAAGCTGCTTTTACTGGGAGTGCCCGCCGCCTCCGGCACTCTGACCCCGGAGGCGCGACCACAGCGCCCGCGGTGCCTGCACCTCTCGCGGACAGTGCCGGTCCCGCCCGCGCAGGCGCGATCGGCCGGCTCCACGCCCGCCGGGAAGGCCCACGGGCCGGGGCCCTGCGCTCCTCCGACCGCGTTCCCGCCGCGGGGCAGGGCGGGGCCCGCCGCGCCTGCGCGCTACCCCTTCCCACAGCCCCAGCAAATCTGGGAGCAGGCAGCAAGCAACACGTGACCCCTGCCAGTATCCAAGATGGAGGTCGTGGCCAGGCCCCGCAGGCTCCGCGCCTCAGCCCCAGCTCCGACGTGCGCCCGTTAGGCGCGCAGGCACGCGCTCCTGACCGCTGGGCTGGTGCGGTGTAGCTCTTTCGGGCTGCGGAGAGGGGATGGCCAGGGCGAAGGCCAGTGTTTACACTCACTACTCGAACTAGCTCTTTGCGCTTTCTCAACGACGAAGCGCCCCAGCGGCTGGCGCCTGGAGCGTCCTTTGGTCGCTCCGCCCCTTGGGATTGGCAGCTCCGGCAGCCAATGGGGTACAGGACGCGTGCGGGAGGGCGGGCAGGGGTGGAGCATCTCTGCCCGTCCTAGGGCGTCTGGCCTGGCGGTTGGCCGCTGCTGGACGAGGGGAGGGAGCAGACGGGGCTGTACCCCGAGTGCCAGAGGACCAATGGAAGGACGGCCGGGCGCTCAGGCGGGGCGGGCGGAGGGCGGGGCCGAGCCGTAATTGACGAGCTCTTCAGTAGAAACCGGGCAGGGGGGAGGGGCCCGAGAGGGGAGGTGATGCAAGTTTGCCACAGCCAACCGTTGCAGTCTTTTCGGTCAGGGGGCGGGGCCTTGGCGGCTGACGGGCGTTGGAGCTGGCCTATTAGAGCCCGGCTCGGTGCCGGAGGGGGGAGCAGCATCATGGTTCAACGTGGGTCAATTTTTTGTGAATGAGGAGGGGAGGTTGTGGGGCCGCCGCAGCGGAGCACCGTCCCCGCTGCCGCCCGCGCCCGAGCCCGCGCGCCCGCCCGTCGCCCGCCCGCCCGCGCCGCCGCCTCAGCCGCCTGGGCCCGGCGCGCCGCGGCCGCGTCCCCGCTGTCGCCGCCGCCGCCCGAGCGCCCGCCCGCCCGCCCGCCGCCGGCGGTGGTGGTGGCGGCGCAGGCTGAGGAGATGCGGCTCGGAGCGCCCGCCGCCGCCGCCGCCTCCCCGCCCGCCGCCGCGGTAAGCGCACCGGCCCGGCCCCGGGCCATTGTCCGCCGCCGCTGGCAGGCCGCCGGCCTCCACGCCCCCCGCCCGCCGCCCGGCCCGGCAGGTGGACGCTGGGTCCGCGCCCCCGGCCCAGTCCGGCCCCGGCCCGTGCGCCCAGGCCGCGCGCCGCCCAGCGCGGAGGTTCCGAAGCCGGAGCCGGAGCCGGGCTGGACCTTTCCCTGCAGCCGAAGCGCGACGACGGCCGCTCGCGGGGGCCGGGAGGGGTTGGGCCCGGCCGGCCGGCCGCTGGCCTCTGGGGTCGCAGGACGCCTCCGCTGCCCGGCCAGGCCGAGCCCTCGGCAGGTGGGCCGGGGGCACCCCGAGCCCGGCGGGCGCCGTTTATGTAACTTTGTCAGGGCTGTGAGTTTGCAGAAAAACGTCTCTCCCGGGGCCCGCGGCGTGGGGTGCGCCGTCGCGCCGCGTGGGTGCCCCGGCCCGAGACCCCGAGCGGGTGTCCGCAGGGTTTACACCGGCTGAGATGGGGCCGGTCCTGCCCTGAGGCTGTGAGCCCCGTCTTCCGGCGTTGCCAAAACACACTATGGAATTACAAGAAAATTATCTCGTATTTACATTTAACGTTGAATTATTTGACACTGTTACAGCGGGAGACCGTGCGGATCCGTTGAAAGGCCGGGGGTGGAACCCAGTGTACTCATTTAATGCACATCAGAAATTTGTAATAACTTGCAGCAGCTGATATAAGTGTTTTTTTTTTATTGCATGTTGTAAATTGACCTGCTGTGACACAATTTTCAAATAAAGCGTTGTAGAAATTAAACTTAAGTTATTTTAAAACTAATGACTTTCTTAACTAAATTCTAATTGCATGACTGGAGGGACCTTCCTCGCTGCTTGCTGCGAACCGCGCTGCCTGCCCCCGGCGCGGGAGGGAAGGGCCTGGCAGTTACTTCGCTTCCTCTCCCCTCCACCCGGGCTTTTCTGTTTATTCCCACAAACCACCTAAGCATGGAAGGCCTGGGAGAAAACATGTAAACACCCTCCCCGCGCCAGCCCAGCGGGAGGGGGCAGTGCTGGTGGGTTTGCACCTGGGCCTGGTTTCACTTTTTCTTCGGTCTCACCGTCGTGCTTACCTGGAGTTTTAATTGCTTCTGATAATTCCGTGCGTTTGGTGAAGGACCGGCTGTGGTGGTGGTGGTGGCGGCGGCGGTTTCACAATCCAGCCAGGAGGGTGGTGGTTGGTGACTGGGGAGAGGGAGAGACATTGAATTAAGGAAACTCAGCTGCTTGCACACAAATATACATGACGGCAACTGCAAAGCAACAAAAGTTATTGCAGAATTTTGCAGTAACTATGGCAACACAATTACTCTATTATCATTGGAAATGGAAAATGCCACCCTGCTAGAAGTTTCATCAGAATGGAGTTTGGGATATCGAAAATATGTGAGATTTAATTTTTTTTTCAGGTGGCTTCTGAGAATTCTAAAATCTGTGTTCGGTTATCTATTTTTAAGACTGATCCAGCTTTCCCAGCTCGTCTACTCACTCGGATCTGTGGCATCTCTCCCTAGAACTCACATTTGTGTGGGAGGGAAGTGTTTTCCTGCTTTAAAAACACACACACCCTGACACATTGTACGACTTCTACAGCGTTCTGGGTTCTGGGCTTTTATTTTAAAGATCAAATGCCTTCCTGAAAAGAGCAGTGATCAATCAGAAAAGAAGCAGGGTTTCTGCAGCAGGCGGGTGTCACACTGCCTTCTTTAGAGTTCTGTCTCGTGCCGGTGGCCGCGGGAGAGCCCTCAGGGGGAGCCATGGGGTTCCGGGTGGGGTGGGTGACTGGACAGCTCGCAGGCCTGGAAGGCCTAGGGACCAAGGACAGATGTGGCCTTTGCAGCCCTGAGCCAGAGAGAATGTTCTGTGGTCAGCAGCTTCACAGCTGTGCAAAATAAAAACCTCCAAATGCCATGTTCTCTGAGGCCTCGGGGACTGTTCCTGTAGCAGGATGGACAGAACGTGGCCCCCGGCCCCCCGGCCCCCGGCCCCCGGCCCCCGGCCCCCTGCAGCTAGAGCTGCGACCCTGACTTTCCGTGGTCGGAATCTGCTTTTGGAGGGTGCCTCTCCTGATGTTTACTGGGAAGACTCTAGTTCTGGAAGTTTCCACACATTGTGGGGTTGCTGCAGTTTAATTTCGTTATAACTCTTTCCTTCTAACTACTGCATATTTATGCCCAGTAATCGACTTCCATTTTCCAGCTTCATTGTGAGGTTTCAATGCAGCATGAATGGCTTTGAATTCTCATCCTTTGATGTTGGGGGTGGCACCAGAGGAGAGGGGACTTTGTGCCGTCCTAATTGCCAGAGCTGAAGAAACATTTCGTCACTCCTGTAGAATTCGTCCATACCGTTCTCTATTGAAAACGGCTGGGCTTTCATGGCTCGGAAGCTGCCATGAGTAGTAGATTAATACCTGATGCAGGGAGGCAGCCAGGCGCAGGGGAGGAAGGGCAACTGTCGCTGCCAGGAGGCCGCTGGCCACGGGCTGTGCTGAGCTTTGGGGCCCCGGACCAGAATCCATGGCTGTGCAGCCGGGCATACGAGTGCCCGGTCCCCGCGGGAGCTTGGGCTTTGGAACCTGGCTCTGCAGCCTACCGCAGCTGGGCCTCAGCCGCTGCCGCTGTGGCCGGAGGGCAAGTCCTTGCCCCACTGGTTGCAGCCCCTACCTTGGTCCTGGCGTGGGGGGCAGGGATTGAATTTGGAGGGGCTCTTTGTTTCAACCTCAGCATAGGCTGTGGACTGCAGTGGGCTCAGCACTTTTGGCCTTGACCTTAGAGGAAGGTACAGCATCGTCTGGTTCAAGTCAGATGAGGGGCCTGGTGTCAGAAGTGCTGCTGTGTGTTCGCAGACCTTACTGATGGGTGTTTATAGAGCGACTCTTTCGGGGGAGGATGTCGCTGAGGTAGCGACCGTGAGTTCTTCTCATGAGGTTGTGTTTTTCTTTTCCAGCCTCAGAGTGGGGAGGAGGGCTGTGTGCGCTTGTTTGGGATGCCCTGGGGCCGTGGCATCTGCAGCGGCTCTGGGCCTCTCTGCCTCCCGTCTTTCCCGACGTGCCTCCTTCTCACCACCTCCAGGGCTCTGCATAGGTCACCTCCATGGTGACTTCTTTAGAACCGAGGGGACAGATCAGCATCTGCATCAGCCAGTGCAGAAGCCAGAGGACTTTTCCTGGGAGGAGACCCTCACGCTCACACAGCCCAGCGGCTGACATTCAGTGAGCATCCACTGGGGCCACATGCCACGTGGACCCCACTTCTCTCCCCACAGCCTATGAGGTGGCTGCCACTCTGTCCCCAGTTTGTAGGAGAGAGACCCGAGACAGAGGTGAAGATGTAGCATCTGCCACCCCGTGCTGCGCCACATCCCCAATGCCGGCCCCTCCTCGTGCCTCTGCTTCCAGGCTGGGGACAGTCTCGAAGACCAAGCTCAGTGTAGGGGAGCCCATGCAGAGCGCACAGCTTCTCGGAGGAGATGGCCACGCGGAACACCTCTGTGGGCTCAGGGTAGTGCTCGCTGGTGTGGGAGCTGCCCTAGTGGACACCGAGCTGCGGCAATGTGCAGCCGGCAGCTCTGGCTCTCTCTCGGGGCATCCACTGCTCTGTGTGGGCCGAAGAGCTGAGGGGGCCTCAGTGAGCCAGTGGGCCACGGTGGTTGCGTCGTGTGCTTGGATGGGCCCCGAGGCTGCCCGGGGCAGGTGAGAGTGGTGGACGACACCTGGTGCCCCGCGGCCACTTTGGCCCGAGCTCCGTGGCCTCCGTGTTTGTCTGGGGGGGTGCCCTTGGAAGGAGTCACTGGAAAAAAGCTCTCCAAGGACCTAAAACTTTGAAAAACCACTGATTCAATGTATTATTATAATACCAAGCCAGAAATCTTGAAGAAAAAATATTGAAAGATTTAACAATGTAAGAACGAAAGAAAATTCTCTTTGGCAGAGGACTCCGTAAGCGAGGTTAAGAGAGAGCGGGAGAAACAATATTCAAACGTGTGCCTGTGAGCTTGCCCGTCTGCAGGGACAGAGCTTTCAGAACCAGCAAGAAAAGGAGGAGCCTCCCCGTGGCCCGAGGAGCAGACCTCGAGCTTTGCTGATGAGGACGCGCAGCTGGACAGCGGGCCCCTTTGCGCTGCCCAGCGAGCAAAGCTCAGGTTTCCATAACCCCCACTGGCGGTGGTGATGGCAGTTTCTCTCTCCCGTGGTTTTTGAGGAGTGGAAGTAAGTTAATATCCGCAAAGTGCTCAGAATAGGGCCCACGCGTCGCGGCGAGCACGTGGTGGTTGCGATCTGCTCTGTGGGGAGCAGACCGGCACGATCCCTCAGTTGCTCTCCTGCACCGTCGTCTGTGTCAGGTGTTAGGCGGCCATTCCCCTTGCCCAGCTGCTCTGCCGGCTGGAATGTCTGTTCTCAGGAGAGAAGCGATGAGCGCGTGGATGCCCAGGAGTGCGCAGGCCGTTCCGCCACGTTCCTTACACAGGCGGTGCCCGTGAAAGGCGTCGTGGGACCTCAGGCCTGGGGCGAGTCTGGGTGCGGGCTCCGGGCCCCAGAGGGCAGGGTGTTAGGAAAGCGAGTTACTTCGGTCTCTAAGTGATAATGGTGGTCCTTTGGGGGTCTCTGGGAAGTGGGCTGTGAGGGACTTTGATGGCCTTTTTATATACAGTGGTATTTACATAACTCTTTGCTCTAAGCATGCAACACTTTAAAAAAGAAAGCAGATATTTCCGTTGGGGGAGAAGCAACCCCACTATCTGTGCAGGAGAAAAACCAGGTCCTGGGAAGTGGGTAAGCATGCTCAGCATCGGAAGAATTCGGGGGATTTGTTTCTCCGACTCGCTCGCGAGCTCTCGAGCGGAGAGCCGGCCTCCTGGGTCTGGGTGTGTCCTGCACAGTCTGTGCTGCAAATGGGCTCCTAAGTGGTCCAGACGAGAAGCAGGCCTGCGCCCTGCCTTTCCTCGCGCAGGCCCTGTCCCGGCTTCTTGTTGTTCTGAGGACCGGGAGGCCCGTCTGCTGCGGGCCGCTGTCTGCCAGCCTCTTCTGCTGAGCTGTGGTCTCTCCCTTCCGGCTGCCTTGCTCTCTGTGCGCCCCGTGGCCCCAGGGCCTTTGCACACATTCCTCCACTTGGAACTGCCTCTCATCATCTCCCTCGTCCCCACCCCCCAGTCTGTGCTCACCCTTTGGTCCCCCTGCTGTACTAACCCTGCCTTCTTTTCTCCTTCTGAACAGGGTCCAGCTGTGCAGTCTCAGTAGCTCGTTGTGACATGAGTGGGTCATTGTCACCTCTCTTACTCGCTGGGACTCCTGGGGCTGAGGGACTCCTCCCTGCCCTGGGCCAGGGCCCAGCAGCAGGTGCTCTGTGAGTGAGCGCGTGCGTCACTGAGGGAAGGGCCCGCGTGGGTCCTGGGGGAGAGAGCCTGGTGCAGGCCTGGCCCTCCGGCCCAGGGCCCTTGGGGCCGCTGCCTGTACTCCGGACTTGCCTGTCTCCCTCCGGCCTCAGTCTGGGAGCCTTGGGGGTCTGGGAGCCTTGGGGGTCTGGGAGCCTTGGGGTTCAGATGGTATGCATTTAAGGAGATGCATAAATACAAGTGCAGTGGGCCCTGTGACCTGGCGAGGAACCTGGGGGGAGCTGTGGAGTGGCAAATGGGGCTGCTGAGCCCTGAGCCAGGGCGAGTGCCCAAGGCCGGTCCTTGGCCGGCTCAGGGTTCCAGGTGTCCTGCCGCCGCTTTTGTTCACGGCGCCTTCTCATTTGTTCCCTGTCGGAGTTATTGTTTGGTCGTTTCTTATTTAACCTCCTAATTTTAATGTGATACCTTAACCTGGTTGTGCATGTAAACGTCTTGGAGTCTGCTGTCTTTAAAAACGTGAATGCTAGGCCATGTGAGTTTACTGTTGTTGATGAAGTGTTCCGTCTGTGAGTCAAGTGCTTTTGTTGGATTGATGTTTGTGCTTGAAACAATGAATCAGTTCTCAGGGCCTTCCGAGTGGGAGTGTGCAGTGGTGATGGGCTTGGTCCTCCCTCGGGAGCAGCGCTGCTCTCTGGTTCTTGTTGCTGGAGTGTCTGCTTCAGACCCGAGAGCAGGTCTGTGACCCCTGCAGCCTCTCTGTTGGGGGTGGTGGTGGCGGGGTCTGGGAGTGTTTCCCGGAGTTTTCCACTGGACATTGGTCATTTTGGAAATCTTGAGCCTGCACACAACCCCAAGGATGAAGTGAAGGGACAGAGAGTGGATGGCTTTGAGCAAAGCAATGCTTCTCGCACGGGGGACTCAGTGGCAGAGGCACTGGCAGGTCCCATGACCCCAGTCTCCATGGGGGAGACCTGGTCCCTGCCTGCAAGGAGCTCAGCCGCCACGGGGGAGACCTGGTCCCTGCCTGCAAGGAGCTCAGCCGCAGGGGGGCCGGGGAGGGAGAGAAAAGACACACAGGCGGGGTGGGGCTGGGGCCCACTTGGTGGGGAGGCTGAAGCAGGCCTGGGACAACCAGGGTTGGGGGGGTCCTTTCCAGCCGGAGCTGTGGGCCTCTGCAGGGTGGTGGGGCCGTCGTGGCCGGGTGCTGCCAGCTCCGAGGGCCCCGGGCCAGCAGGCTGGTGGGCAGGCTCACCTCTGCGAAGCCCCTTGCACACAACCTCTGTCTTTTCTGTTTCCCAGCAGGGGCCCTGTCCCTGGCGGAGAGAATAGGGTCAGGGACCAGGGTGCACGGCCAGCCATCTCTGGGGACGTGCGGGGACCATGGTGCTGTCACCGAGGGCTTCAGGGTGGCCGCGGCCTGATGGGAGGCAGCTGTCTCTGTCCCTTCTTCCTTCAGCCAGTGTCACTGAGAGCCACCTTCTGGGTCCCGGACTCCTTGGCGTGGCTGTCAGGGCCTGAGCACCCTGGGAGTCATTCTAGAGAACGTTCTGGAAAGGACCTGAGCACTTCTAATCCAGCTGTTTGTTTTTGCATCTGGAGCCAGCAGCTGCTTGTGGCCCCCTGCCCCTGCAGGGCCGCTCAGGAGTGTCGTGGCAGCGAGCAGGGCTCCGCAGGGCCGCCGGTCGCGAGGCGGGCACCGAGCAGGTCAGCGGAGCATGCGGGGTTTCAGGGGCGAGGCTTGCGACCGTCCCCTCAGAACCGATGTTTGAGGCCCGCCAGGGCAAAGGGCTGAGACGGTTCTGAGGAGGCTGGTCTGCGCCCTGCTCCACCCCACCTTTGGGGCTGTGGACACCCAGGGAGGTGCAGTCATCCACCAGGGCCTCGGCCACCAGGAGGGACCTGCCACCCACTGGCGCGGGGCCCGTGGTTAATTAACAAGTGCCAGGAGTATAACCGCTCTGGGGTGGCAGGCACTGCGGTAGATTAAAACCTGTTCCGACACAAAATTGATGGCAGGTTTGCACTGAAAAGGTCATAATAGGTGGTTTCAGTCCCCGTTCTTTGGAAAACCTTTCTTTGCCAGCCTAAGGGCTGGGTGGTAATTCCCCCGGCCTCTGGGTCAGAGGGCCACATCCAGGGACACGGCACTGGGGCACTTCAGTTCCAGCTTTGGTCTCCTCACGGCACCTCCTCCGAGGCGGGTGTTTGCCTTTGACGGTCGCGGCCGCCGAGCCCATCCTGCACTGCCAGCAGCTCACCTGCCGCCTCCTAACTGCCCTTCTTGTCCGGGTGGCCGAGGGCGTGTGGGCTGGTGACCGCCTTTGCTCTGGACAGCGGGAAGTGGCCTCCTGGCCCACGGCGCTGAGAGCCCCCTCTGCCATGGTGGAGCATCGAGGTCACCCTGGCCCCTCCCCGGGCCGATGGCGCCTAGCCCTTTCGGGACGAGGAGTTAACAAACAGCAGTGTGAAATGTGTCCCGGCTCGGAGCCCGAAGAAGAATGTCCTCCTGCGTCAGAGTGTGCTGCACTAAGCCAAGTGTGGGCTGCCTTTGGGGGAAGCTATTATTTTCAGAATTCTTTAATGAAGACGAGGACGGAGCTGAAGGGGCAGAGAGGCGCGCAGTGGCTCTGCCCTTCCCTGTGCTTGCTTTCTCCACCGTGGGGCTCCTTGGTGGGCTTGGGACAAAGGGTGGAAGTGCAGGCTCTGCTCACTGTGGCGCCGGCTTGCCTGTTGCATCCAGGAGGGTGTCCATGCTGCGGGCATCTTGCTTTCCCATGGCTCCGGGGGCTGAGGCAGCCCGTGGGTGTTGAGGCAGGCCTGGGTCGAGACCCTGCCCCACTGCTGTGACCCCGTTGGCTGGCTGGTGTTGCCTTGCTGCTTCGAGTCCTATCTGCAGGGTGAGAGATGGGCTCCTTCCTGGGAGCCGTGGGGAGGCAGAAAGGGGGCGCCGAGCCGGGGCCACTCCCTGAGGCTCTGCCCTTCCGCACCCCTCTCTGGGGGCAGGTCTAAGGGCGGCTGTGGTCTGCTGGGCAGTAGGGGGCAGGGGCTGGGCCTTTGGCCCCTGGAGGCCCCGGTGCCAGCTCAGGGCGTCTCTGCCCGCATCTGTGTGCTCACGTCTGGCAGGGCGCGCCTCCCTGAGGGGCTGCACTGGGGAGCGGGTCCTCTGCCGCTGTCCTCGCAGGCGCAGTGGCTTAGCTTGCGGAGACCTGTTCTCGGAAGCTCAGCAGCACCCTCGTGCAGCACTTGGTGTGCTGTCCACTGCGAGGGCTCCGCTGTGTGTCCTGCACATGGGCTGCCTGCGGCCATGCTGTCCCGCTGTGCCTGGCTTGGCTGAGGTGCGATGCGTCCCTAGGCCGGGGCGGCTGTGGTCCCTGGCCCCGAGGGTGACCGTGAGCTGGCATGAGGGAGACTTCATGCGGGTCTTCAGGCCACAGCACTGCCTGGTGTCCCGGACACTGGCTGCGTGCTGCAGAGCCAGGTGCAGGTGTCCCTGCCCTGGCTTCCCTTCTGTTCTTTGTCATGTGCCAGCAGGGAGCGTCAGGGACAGAGCGTTCGCTCCTCCCGTGATGGCATGAGGGAAGGCTGCTCCCTGAGGCAGCTGTGGCTGGAGGGAACCTGTGTGGCCTGGGCGCTTGGGTTCTGGGGGCCGCAGGCCTGGGGACTTAGAGATCAGAGAGGCTGGGTGCTCCTGGGCCCTGTGGGCGTGTGTGCAGGGGCAGCTGTGACTATGTCATAGGACCGGTAACCCCTGGTGAGTGGAGGGGCACAGAGGCGGGAGACCAGATTACGTCCTCCCTGGATGGGGGGAAAGATGCTCTAAGGGAACGTCTTTGTGAGCGGCTCTCAGTCCTGAGTGGGAGGGTGTTTCTGGTAGCTCTGCCTCGGCAAGGACCCCTCCATGGCAGGTTCAGAGAGCATTCTCCAGGGGACTGATCAACTTGCTGTTTTGGAAAGTGCAAGTGAAGGAGCCCAAGTACAACTTGATCCAGTCCTCCACGCTGCCATCTGGAGGGTCTTGTTTCCTCCCCCCGTCTTGGGAGAGTCAGCTTCCTGGTCCTGAGAGGGTCCTGCCAGCTGCCCTCTGGGCTGCACACCTGCTGGCTCGTGCCACCAGGAAAGAGAGTATCTTTGTCCCAACAAAAGTCTTGGATTCACTCTGCTTCATTTGCCTGGGGCCACCTGTCCACCTCTGAACTGTCACTGTGGCCAGGGGCACATGATGTGCCGAGTGGTTCGAACTCTTCCAGAAGCTGGTTGCAGAGTCAGCCTCCCTGGCCAGTCCCGCTGCCCTCAGGGCTGTGCCTCTGGGGAACCCAAGGGGACCAAGGCAGCTATCTGAGGGTGCACTGGGAAGCGCCCCTGCCCCGTGTGGAGGGGGCAGATGCGAGGGTGAGTGCAAGTCCAGCAGTTCCGGAAACCCTGTCTGCCTCTCTGAAGGCGTGGGCTGTGTGGGGAGGGATGTGCTTTGGGATCAGATAGATGGGCTGAAAAATCCGGGCTTCACAGCCCTTCAGTATGTAAGTGGCCAGTTACCTTGCTTCCCTGTGCCTCAGTCTTCCTACCTGCAGAGTGGGCGTGAGAATGTCCTCTGGGGACGACTGCTGTCAGGATCGAGCAAGATCAGGGGGCGGTGGCCCAGCTCCTAGACCTGCCGCCCTGCCCTGGGTTCGTGCGCCCGTGGCCTCGGTGGACCCCGCCCTGCTGCATCCTGCCGGTGTCTGAGTGCCAGGCCCTGCACTGTCCTTGAATTCCCGCTGTTGGTCCTGCAGCAGCCCTGTGGCTCGGGGACCCTCACTCACTCCCCGCTGACACCGGAGCAGAAGCAGGCAGCGTGACGGGGCCGCTTGCTGGGCCCGAGCCCCTGCCCATCTCTCCTCCTGCATAGGTGGGGACGCGAGGCCCAGCCGTCCACGCCTGCGCGGGAGGTGCAGCGTGCGTTCTGGGGTGCGTTCCGGGTCGGAGGGCTGGGTGATGCGGGGCTGGGCTTGCGTCCTGCTACGTGCCCCGGTGTGGAGGGTGTCCCAGCCGGAGGGAGAGGAGAGACCCTCCGACCGCACCTTCCCCACCCCGAGGGCTTCCTTCTCAGGGAGGCTGGGCCTTTCACTGGCTGGGAGGGGACGGCTCTCCGGGGGGTCGTGTTGCTGTCGGCGGTGGCTGGCCCCGTGGCCCCTGCCCGCTGGGGCCCAGCTGGACAGTGAGGAACCAGCAGCCTGTATGGCGGGACGAGGCTGCAGGTGGCCTCTTGGTCTGGGAGGGCGGGAAGAGGTTCCTACCCCTCTGCCTCCCCTGGAGGCCACCCCGCTTGCAGTCCCTGTGCCTCGGGTGGGGCGGTGACCTCGTCCAGGGCACTTGCCCCAGGGTCTCCCTCTTCCTCAGCTAGCGAGGCTGTGGACACGCCGCCCTGGCTGCCGCTCACCATACCCCCGACCGGCGTGCCCATCTGGGGCAGCACGGGCGCGCACACAGGTGGTAGCCCAAAGGAAAGGCGAAAGCCCGCCACCCTCTCCTGGCCCGGCGGGCTGGTTGCTGTCGCTTGGCCGGCACGCCCGTGGCCGAGCGAGGAGCGGCGGGGTTTCTGGAATGAGGCGCATCCGAGGGCAGTTGGCACGAGGAGCCCCCCACGCAGCCTCGTCTCTGGGCGTGGACTCTCGTTTCTGTCACGACAAGTGTGGCTTCCTCAGGGTGGCAGGACAGCGGTTGCTCACGTGGAAGTTGGAGCACTGACCTGTCCGAGGGGCTGTAGGCTGGGTTGGGCCTGGAGGGCTGGCTCCAGCCCCCCGCAGCCCCTGGGGCACTTGCTCCCCTTTTGGCCTCGGTCGGGCTCCTTGTGGAGGTCCAGCGGGCGCCCCGACGCCGGTGCGCTGACAGGTCTTGTTCCCAGGCTGGGGGTTCCAGGGCGCAGACACGCTGGAGGCGTGTCCCCGCTGTCCCCTGGAGGGCTCCGGCCTGTCACTCAGCCAGAGCCACCCACGCCCCCCGGCCTCACCCCCTCCCCTGGGCACCCCGGGGCCCTGCCTCCTTGGGCGGCGCTCCTCTTCCAGGCCCTTCCACTGAAGGGCTCCCCCTTCTTCCACGGCAGCCCCCCACCAGCAGGACCTTGAGGGTGTGGCCTGGGGCCCGTCACATGGCTCCTGCAGCAGCAGGACACTGGCTTGGCAGTGGCGGTGCCCCCCTCTCTTCTCTGGCCTTTACTCCTCATCATGCTGCCCCTCCCACCTCCTTTTCTCACACTTGGGCCCGTGCCTGCGGCCTTGACGCCTGTGGATGCGGTCAGGGCTGCACACGCAGTCTCTCTGAGCCGCACCCCTGCAAGCCTGCCCCAGGCCCCCCGCTGCTGGCCTCCTCCTGTCCTGGCCACACCCAGACCCCAGCAGGCAGGGCCCTGTCCTCTGGAGTAGCAGTCAGGCCTGTCTCACCTGGGGGCCTGCCCCTGCCCAGACTCCTGGCTGCAGGGGCCTGCTGGTCCTCTGCCGGGTTCTCGGTCCCAGGCTTTACTGGAGGGGGCAGGGGGGGCAGAGGGTTTCCAGGTCCACAGCAGGAGACGCCTCCGGGCAACCCCCTTCCCATTCCTTAGTGATGAGGCTGTGCTCACAGCCTCCTGGGGGTCCCTGATGGGACCGTTTCTCCTGGCCTCTGGCCTCTCTGTGCCTCATGGCCAGGAGTGGACAAGGCCACAGCTAGGGTCTCTGAGTCCTGTTGTGTCACATCGCCCTTCAGTCCCCAGGGCAGACTCTGCAGAAATGGGCCAGGGCTGTTGCCCAGCCCGGCCCCGCCTGAGCTGTGGGAGCTGCAGGGCTTCCCCTCGCTTGAGGTTGAGACTCAAGAAGCACTGGCACCTGTGGGCCTCGTCCCCGTGCCCCGCCCCCCACCACCCGGCACCTACCCCAGGGGCTGGACGGAGGTGGAGTCCCCCCTCCGCCTGCCCCAGCCTTAGCCCTGTCTCCCCGCAGTCCTTGCACCCCACTCAGTGCTCAGAGCGGCCCCCAGCCCAGTGTGCAGAGTGTGCGCTCGTTTCCTTGCGGGCCCCAATGGGACGAGGCTGGGAGGCCTCCAGCCGAGGGGAGCCGAGGCCCAGGGGTCCCCAGGAGGCCTGTAGCGGAGTTTCTCGGAGGACGTGGGAGAGGGCTTCCTCCCACGGCAGGAGGGGCCTCGGCGGCCACAGCACCAAGAGTGCTAGGCGGCAAGGCCGAGGTGCCTGGACTGAGCAGGGCACAAGGAAGAGGCTCCCTGGAGGCCCCGTGGCCTGCAGGCGCTGGGCGCCTCTGCCCGCCTCCTGCCCCCGGCTCTCGGTGCCCTTGGGCTGGGGAGTGGGGGCCGCACCTGGCGCCCTGCGGCGGCCCTCAGAGGAGGCTGTCCTGGCGTCCACCGGCCAGCGTGGCCCCAGCCTCGCCTTGCACTCGCAGCCCTCCCTCCCGCGCTGCGGGCCGCGCTGCCTCGGCCGGTCTCTGTCGGGCATCCGGGCTCTGTGTCGGCATTGCACGGTGGGGTCGGCGCCTGGCGGTGCTCGGCCGCACGCTGCAGGAAGGAACGCTTCGCAGCTGCCTGTCAGGAGGTCAGTCCGTCAGTCTGTGGACTTGGAAAAGGACCTTTTCTCTGTCGCTTCTCTGTGTTTCTCTGGTTCTCAGAGCAGCCAGGCGTGGGGGTGCCGGTGCCGGCCCCAGGAAACGGGCGTGTCCTCCTGGGCCCTGGGGGGTCCGGCTGGGCGGGAGTGGACAGCGAGGAAGCGCCCACTGTGTGGGGGGCCCTGGCCCTGCGTGATGGATCAGGTCCTGGGGGGTGGGGGGCTGCAGTTACGAGATCCGAGGGGAGAGGAGGGAAGTTACTGCTCTGTGTTGCCTGCGATGCTTTTTATTAAAGTGTCTCCAACAGCATTAACGTTAAAGGAAGAAAATTGGGAGAATAGATCAGCAATACAAATAATCAGTTACTGTAATTGGGAAAAATACTAATGATTTAATTTGCATACGTGGCAGCGGCATTTTTCAGTGACTGCCTTGATGATAAGAGACGTCTGCGTATCACAAATGCCAGCAAACAGAGAAACCCGTCGCCTCTGTTTTTACAGAAAAGGTCTTTCCGGCTTTTTCTGTGACAGTTTAATAATGAGGGTGCCTAATTTTAATCTGTTCCGTGGGTGCATGCCCTGCCTAGCTCGGGAAACCCGCTAGTGTCGGTGTGATTCTGCGCCTTCGTCGGCGGCCCGAGGAGGTTCAGGTCGCCGTAGGTGACATCAGAGCTGGTCCCCTTCGGGGCCCTGTGTGATTAGCATCGGTCCGGCCCCCGCTTTGGGGGCTGGAGCCCTACGGTGTTGGGGGTGCTGGATCCAGGAGGCGCCCTTTCAGAGAGGGGGAGGCTGCTTCGGGGTTTCCCCCTGGGCGATTCCGCTGTCACTGGCGCGGAGGCTGACACCCCGTTGTCACAGTGGGCAGGACACGAGCTGGCGTTTCGGCACTCAAGTCAGCCCCACGGCACTTGGACCGAGCTCGATCTGGTTCCGCTGCACAGTCCTGTCCCTCAAACAGCGATTTTGAAACTGCTCTGGGACAAGTCGCAGGCGTGAGATACCAGCGGGGGGAGGAAGTGAAGTCAGCTTTCCTTTACTTTGTTTGCGTGTGGATAAAATCTACCTTCGTTCTCCCCTCTTCCAAACTGGGAAGGTGAGCTGCAGTGCCCAGAACTCAGGTCTTCCCAGCGAGGGCTGGTTCCGCACGCAGACGCGGCGGGAGGTAACAAAGAGCAGGTTAGTGCCTGAGCGGCTGCGTCAAAGCAGAGGAGCGGGCAGAATTGTAAATCACATTTTCAGAACATGCTAAGCCGGGGGCCGTGCCGCAGCCGTGTGTCTCCCAGCGCGACGCTCCGGGAATCAAGGAATGGGAAGTGGCGCCCTCGCTGCTGATTCCTAGAACCTGCTTCCTCGTCATCCCAGTGCCTGGCAGTCACATGTTTGGGGGACAGCTCCTGACCACGAACACACTTTAAACATCCGGGCGAGTGTGACGGGGCAGGGTGTCGTTTCAGTGACTTCCAGCTGTTTTCCCCAGTTATTGCAACACAGACGCTTGTTCGCTCTGCCGCATCCTGGAGGCGCCGGGACTCAGTGCTGCGGGAGTGTCTGCTGAGCTCCGCGAAGTCGAATGGGTGCGGTGCCTTGTCTCCTGGCCCGGGTGGCGAGGCCAAGTGGAGAAGGACACTCGGCACGTGTCCGTGCCGTTGGGGACAAAGAAGGGAGGCAGTCCGCAGGCAGACAGCTGGGCAGTGTGTTGGAGTGTGTGTGTGTATGTCTAGCTTTGAAAACTATTTTTGTCTCGGTGAGAAACATGGCACATAAAACCCACCATCTTAACTGGCGTTGGGCGCTCAGTCCTGTGACGTGAGTCCACACCGCCGTCTCGCACCAGCGGGCCCGCGCAGCACGCCCCAGTCCGCGGCCGTGGGAGAGGGCTGCCCTCGGTGCTGCCGCCGGCGCTGGCCACCGCTACGGAAGAGGCGTTCACGTGGACAGCAGCTGTGCCTGTATGCGTATGACAGTGTGTGTGTGTGTGTGTGTGAGTGAGAGAGAGAAAGAGAGAGAGAGAGAGAACACTGAGCAAACGTCCCACGTAACGGACGTGTAACTCAGAACGCACTGTTGAGTTGTGCGTGTGTCAGTGTGTGGGCGGGCTGCGGGGGCAGGTGGGGTGGGTTGGGGGTCTTTTCTTTGGAAAGAGGAGGGGACACGCTTCCCGGGTCCCTGCACAGAGGTGGAAGTCTGCGGGGGCTGTTGTTTTCCTGTTGTTGAAGGGCAGTGTGGCCTGGGGCCACACCGTCCGACTCCGCTCGGGCGGAGGAGAGCGTGGGCTGCAGAGGTGCGCTCCTGCGGGCAGGAGGGGCCTGGGGGTTGAACCCTCGCCCCAGGTTCCCAGGGCTGCCCCCTCCCCTGCTCTTCCTGGTCAGTTGTCACCTGGTCAGAGTTGGTCCCTGACCCTCGGCCCCTACTGCCTGCTCCTGACTGCTTTAGCTTCCTCCCAGCCCTGCCACCTGAGATTCTGGGTCTCTGCTGGTCTCCTCCCAGGAGCACGCGGCCCAGAGGCGCTGCCAGTGACCAGGGGGCCAGGGGCCGCCTTGCCTGGCCGACTCAGTGGCTGTGTGGCACACGGGCAGTGGCCTGGCTAGATCTGTGGCAGGGGGCAGCTGTGGGAGCTGTGTGTCCCCTCTGGTGCCCCTGCCGCTGGCTGGACAGAGGGTGTTGGGCCTAACTGGACAGCGGTGCCTCTCTGGGGCCAGTTTCCCTGCAACGACCTCTGCCATCCGACACCCTGCCTCTGCCACAGTCTTTTTGCAAGACAAGGAAAGTTTGAAGGCCAAGCATTTTGAATTCCATAGAACTTCTGATTTCCAGAGGAAATCAGAGGTTCTTAGGCTAGGATGAGTCAGACCTGGGCAGGCATGGTTCTCAGGCTGCTATCTGGACGCAGCGTCCCCACTCAAAGCCTAAAGGCGTGGCGGGGATTGTCTTGGCCGGACACCTGCCCCAAGGCGGGGTCTGTCTCCTAGTCTCAGCCTCTGCCTTTCTGGGACGGCCACCACGCCCAGCACCTGTGTGAGGAGACCACGGCCGGGCCCCCTGCCCTCGGCTCTGGCACGTTCCGCCGGGGCCAGCACCTTCCTTGGGGCGACACAGGTGTGGGGACATCTCAGCGACGTAGGCAGGGAAGAACCTGGGGCCGGGCTCAGCCGCAGGACACGAGTGCTCGGTTTGGGGGGTCTGCCCCGTGCCACTCGGACCAGCTGTACCTGCACCCCTGGGAGAGTGCGGGGCCCCCAGATATCGGGCGGCTCCCGTGGCCGACGGGCCGAGAACCCCGGGGGTCCAGAGTCGGGGGCTCGTGGCCAATGAGCCGGTGCCCTGCCGTGGGCGCATGGGCTGCTGCTGCAGTGAGCAGATGGAGTCAGCCCTGTGCTGGCGGGACAGGTGCGGGCCCGGGGGAGCTGTCTGGTGACATGGTCCTGGGCTCGTGCAGCTGACGTTAAAGGGGCCTGCGTTCAGGGGCAGGACCAGACAGAGCGGGAGGAGGTGACGTTTGGAAGAAGAATCGTTGACACGCAAGACTGCCCTCTGCCCTGCTGCGGTGCGGCCTGGGCTGGCCTGGGAGGGGACGCTGGGCTGGGTCGGTGGCCGCTGGCGGCTCCCCAGGATGTGTGGAGGGGTGTCTGTCGGGAGGGGCTGACTCGTAGCAGCTTACTTTCTGTGAGGCCACCTCCTCGGTAGGAGGCGCCGGTGTCTCCTCGCTTCCATTGCTGAGCAGTCTGCTGTTGCGTAGTCCCTGGGGGGCAGGAAAGCTTTGCCTGGGCCTTGTTCCCAGGACCAGGCACAGGGGTCTCTTCACCAGCTGCATCGTAGCGATTGGTAACGGCAGTGTCGCAGTGCGGCGCCTTCTCGAGGCGTCCCTGGAAGATGACACGGTGTGCGTCCGCGGCGCGTAGTGCGGTATGTTGGGTGTGTGTGTCCTGGGGAGCGACACGTGGCCGCCCCACTACACAGAGTCCCGTGTTCAGCACAGTCCCGTGTTCAGCACAGCCTCGGGAGCTGCATCCCTGGGCCTGGTGCCAGGAGCCCAGAGGGGGTGCAGCGCACAGTGGGCGGTTCGTGCCTTTGGCCGGCATCTCCGGTGGCCCCACCCCAGCCCTGCCCGCTGCATGCCAACCTTCACTCAGGTGTGGCCCCTCGGGCCTTGTTCACGGACCCCAAGTGGGGCTGAGGAGGGCCCGGGGTCACTGCGGACGGCATGAGCGGCAGCAGAGGTGCAGGGCCGCCTGGTCCTGGTCTCTGGTCTGTGGCTGATCCGGGTCGGTCGCCTCCTCCTGGGCCGCTGTGCGCAGTGGCAGGGAGGTGGCTGGTCCTGGGCATGGCCAGTGGAAGGCCACACCACTGACAGAGCTAGGGTGGTCACAGCCTGCCTCTCCTGACTCTTGCCGTGTGCAGCGACAGCCCAGAGCCCTTCCTTGGGGGTCTGCGGGGCCCTGTGCACACAGCGCCCTCCTCGGGGGTGGGAGGGTGGAGTGCCGAGGTCCCGAGGTTGCAGCCCTGCTGCAGGGCCGTTGGAGCGCACACTGAGGCTGTGTGGAGAAGACAGGGTGCGAGGGACTGTGCGCCCGGTGGTGGCCCAGCATCTGGGCCGGTGACCACGGTGCAGTGACGCCTGTCTTCAGCGGGCACGGCAGCCAGGCACATGCCCTCGCCTCGGACGGGTCGGCCTGGGCTGGTCAGGCGGGGAGCCCGGGGACCTTCAGCACCTTGGACACCTGGTGGCTCGCGGAGGGGGCCTTGCAGTGCCCGGGCGAGTGGCCCCCGCCCCGGGCAGTGTCCACGCTCAGGCTGTTGGAGGCCTTGTGTTTGTGACGAGTGGACTGTATGGAGCGGATGGGACGGTGAGGGCCACACGGGGTGTCCGAGCCGCGCCCTGTTGGCGGCGGGCCTGCGGGGCGTCGCCGCGCTGCATGCTGGGAGGAGCTGCTCTGCTCGGAGGGGGCGGCCCCTGTGCCGGCCCCACGGAGCCGCTGTGCCAGTGGCTCCTGTCTGGTGATACTGACTGTGTTGGCAACGAATACAGAAGTTTAAAAACATTTCGTCTCTTTAAAACTGAACTCGCTCCATGGTGATGGAGGTTCTACACCTTTCCAGGAGCAGGAATCACTCTGTGAGACAGACTGGGGAGGAGCGAGAGAGGCCGCGCTCACAGCACGCCCGGCCCTGGAACCTGCGGCCCGGCGGAGGACGGGGCTCTGGCAGCCTCCTCCGCGCTTGGCCTGTGGGGGCCTCGCTCATCGTGTGGCCCGGGAAAGCTGCTCCGTTCGCGCGTGGGGGAGGCACACGGCGCTGTGCTGTCGTCCTGGGCCCGGACCCACTTCCACGGGCAGGCTCAGGGGCGGACAGGCTCAGGGACGGGCTCCCTGCGGTGGGGGAAGGAGGAGGAGCCTCCTGTCACTGCGCAGGACTGTCGGCGAGGGCACGTCCTGTGTGGGGAAGCGGCGCGTGCTGCGGCGTGTCGGGTGCTGATCTAGGTCCTGTTTTCCTTCGGGGACTGCAGCCGTCTCTCTGCCTCGGGTACCCCTGGCCTTGCCGCCTTGTGTGGAAACACTCACGGCTGTTTGATGCTAAATGACCCGGAATTTCACACTTAAAAGTCACATCTCCAGGCCCCTGCCGGCCAGAACCGTGCGTTTCTGTAGCTGCTGGGGAAACAAGTACTGTTTTACCTGGACACTGACCCCCTGAGACCCTTACTCTGCAGACTTCATCTTATCAAGAAGTTTAACCACGGCGCGGCCGGGCATCGACGTGAGCCGCACGGAGGGGGTCCCGGGCTGGGGGCTGCTTTGTTCTGGGGAGAGATTGATGCTGTGTTGCCGCCGGTGGTGGTTCCGTGTGCGTGCTGTGTGTCCGCACTGGAGCTCCCGTGGCCTGGTGCTGCCTGCGGCCAGCGTCGGGCCTGGCCATCCCAGAGTGGCCGGGAGGTGGCAGCTGAGGGGCGGCGCTCAGAGGGAGCGGACTGCTTCCTGCTGGGCGCAGAGACGAAGCTCTGTTGCTCTCCAGTGCAGCGCCTGCTGGGGAGCCACAAGGTCACTCTGCCCCAACAAGCCACGGGGAGAGGAGCCTCGAGTCTCCCGCCGTGCCGTCCTCTGTCGCCAAGTGACCCTCTCACAGACACAACTGCTGGGCCCGACGGCGTGTGTTTTGTTCAGGATGTTTCCTGAACAAAACAGCGCTCATTTGAAAAACTCTCCACACGCGTAGGACTCAGAAAAATCACAGTTTGTTTTTTGATTAAAATTTGAATTAATTTAAATTAATTAAGCGTCAGTTACATTAACTACTGTAACGGGGGCACATTCACAGGAAAAGTTATTTCACATGTGTGCTCCCCTGTCCGAGACCTGGGCTCGGGCCTGCGCACGCCCCGCCCCCTGCGCCGCAGTGCGCCTGCGCCGTCCCTGAGCTCCGCTCGGCCCCGCAGGGGCGGCCTGACACGGCCGCCAGTGAGCGTGGCCGCCGTGGGAGGACAGCGGCAGGAGCTGACCACGCTCACCCATCGCGCACGCGGTGTCAGGAAGGCGGTGCAGCGGACGGGCCAGCTGCACGGGTATCAGTTTTGGATCTTGGATGCAGGACTGTCTTTGAGTTGATTTATTCTGTCTCCCCCCCCCCCCCCCCCCCAGCCAGAAGTGTTCAGTGGGTGACTTTCCACCAGGTAAACTGCCTCGCTGACCCTCACCACTCTGCGTTTGGGTCAGGAAACAGTGTGACCAGTCCCCTTGCTCCGCCCCCACCAAGGCGACCTGCCTTCTGACAGCGTGGGAGTGACCCAACTCCTTCCACTCAGTCCAGGCCCTGCCGCGCGGGGCTGTGCAGGGCGGGCTTCTGTGTATCCGTCCTTGCCCAGCGTGGTGTCTGTGCGTCGCACTAGGTTGCTGTTACGGGTGTCGTTTGTTTGCTCCAGCGGCCGGGTGGCATTCTCTGGTAGGACTGTCCGTGACCTGTTGGTCCATTCTACTACGGAGGGCCGTTGGGGGCGTTTCCCGTGCCTGGCTGCCACCGGTAATGCTGCTGTGTCCTGCCTGTAAACAACCTGGGCGAGCAAATCCACGTGTTTCTGTAGGGCATGTGCCGAGGAGTGGTCTTGCTGGGGCCCAGGTATGTGCAGTTCAGCTTCCGTGCTTGTCGCCAGGCAGGTTCCCACACTCTTGTGCTGCTCACACTCTCGGCCAAGTGTGAGCCCCGGCTCCACTTCCATGCCGGTGCCCGGTTGTGATTTTAGTTTGCACGCCCCTGTGAGTGCGAGGCTGAGCACCTCTGAACGGTCCATGTGCTGATGGACCTTGGGCATCCTCCTTGTGAAAGTGCCTGTTCATACCTCTTGCCCTTTTTTTATTTGTGTTGTCTGTGTTTTTAACCGTAGTGATTTGTAAGACTCGTTTATGTATTTGGGATCCTGGCTCTTTGCAGGATGTGTTGGGGCAGGTTAACTTCTCCTGTGCTCTGCGCTGCCTCCTTACTCTTCCACTGGGCGCTCGACAGGCCACAGTTCTGAGTTCGGTGCAGAAGACAATGTGCTGTTTTTTCCCCCCTTAAGGTCAATGTCTCAAAAGATTTATTTTTTTTTTTAAGATTTTATTTATTTATTTTAGAGAGAGGGGAAGGGAGGGAGACAGAGAGAGAGAGAGAAACAGCAATGTATGGTTGCCTCTCACATGGCCCTCACTGGGGGCCTGGCCTGCAACCCAGGCATGTGCCCTGATGGGGGATCGAACTGGGATCCTCTGGTTCCCAGCCCACGCTCAATCCACTGAGCTACACCAGCCAGGGCGAAAAAGATTTAAAACTCTATTTAAGAACCTTGGTCTACCTGCAGATCTTTCTCTTTGCTTGGTTGTCTTACCTGCAGCCTGTGTGCTCCGTCTCGCTATTCACGAGGGTGGGTCGTGGCTCACTCCTCTGTGTAAAGGCAGCAGGAAGCCCGGCCCCCGCCCTGCTTCCCTGTGGGTTGGAGGGCAGCCTCTGCTCCGGCCGTGGCTGGGTTTGTGCTGGTCTCCTCCGGAGTATTCCGTTTCTTGTTTTACTCTCTAGTCTTACACCAATGTCTTATTCGCACAGGTGTGTAATAAATCCCGGGATTTAGTAGTGTAAGTCCTCCAGGTCTTTTTTCCTCAGGATTGCTATCCTGGGTCCTCTGTTATGTCCATATAAAATTTACAATTAACTTGTCAGTTTTTAAAGAAATTCTGGTGGGATTTGACTGAGATTGCGTTGACCACCGACTGATTTGGGGAACGCCGACATCTTAATCACATGGGACCTCCAGTCCACGCACACGGTGCGCTCTTTCGTTTATCTGGACCTTTAATTTCACTTCTGACATTGCACAGTTCAGTGTGCGAAGTTCTTGTACACCTTTCGGTAGAGTGGGCCCAGGATGTTTGCTGACTTGCTGATATTGGATGCTGTTATAAATTGCATCTTTTTTTTTTTAAAGGTTTTATTTATTTATTTTTAGAGAGAGGGGAAGGGAGGGAGAAAGAGAGGGAGAGAAACATCAGTGTGTGGTTGCCTCTCACATGGCCCTCACTGGGGACCTGGCCCGCAACCCAGGCATGTGCCCTGACTGGGAATCGAACCGGGACCCTTTGGTTCCCAGCCTGCGCTACATCCACTGAGCTACACCAGCCAGGGCAAAATTGCATCTTTTTATTTTCTGTTTGTTGCTGGTGTGTAGGAATAAAATAGCTCCTTGTATGTTGACCTTGTACCTAGTGATCTGTCAGGGTCACGTAGGCGCCTGCTGGCAGTTGGTAGACCGTTCGCGTTTTCTGTGCACAGGACGCATTGTCTGTGAACAAAGCAGTACGTCCTTCTTCGGTCCTCGTGCCTTCCGTTTCTTCTCGCCGTGTTGCCCCGGCCAGCATCTCTAGCAGGCCAGTGACCGCGGGTGGTGAGAGGGGGCATCCTGGCCTTTTCCCTCCAGGGAAGGCCCCTGGTGACTGGCTTGCTTCCTCCCGCCTTGGGGTGCCAGAGGCTGTGTGGGTCTTGCCCACAGCCCCGTTCGCCCACCAGCCCGGCTGGCAGAGGCCGTGGAGGGGAGGCGCACGGGCTTCGAACCATGGTCATTCTTTGCCCGTGTGACGGATGTGGAAGGTTGTGGTCAGTGAGCAAACGTGCCCTCCTTGGTGTCTGCCACATTTCTCCGTGGTCACTTAATAAGATTCTAAAGAGCGTGTTCTCTTAATGATTTATAATTATAAGACTTTCACTCTTTGGAAGGTTTATGGTTTATTCCATGAAATTGGGTCAACTGAACTTTCCAAGGACAGCTGCAGGGAGGAAGAACTGTAGGTGATCCTAGACTCAGACCCGTGGTGGAGATATTAGCCCACACTTGAGCCATAGTGACGCATTTGGGTTCATTTATTCTGTATGGAATGGAAATAAAAATAAAGACAGCGATGTCTTTATATAAATAGACGCTTAGTGTCGGAGACTGCCTGATTAGCGGAGTGACCATGCCCCTTTTAAAAGAGCTTGTAAATCAAAATTACAGATTCCTCTCTCCCGCCGCCCTCCCAGTGTGGGCTCGGAGCCCATGTTGTAAACTGGGAAGGAACGCAGCGTGAAGGCAGCTGTGCTCCGAGTCCTACGTTCAGCGTTCATCTAACATTTATCAGAAGTGTTTGCTTCAGTCAGAGATGTGCAGACACAAACTCTGGGCGTTGTTAGGGAAGCGTCGTTAAGGCTCCTGGAGCCGCAGCTCCTGCACTGTCTTCAGATCTCAGCGCCGTGTGCTGTCTGTGTGTCCTCAGAAGAGGAGTAGTCTGTCCTTAGTCAAGTGTCCTCAGACGTTCCCACCAGGGAAGAAGGAACTGTCATACTCGCATCTTGTCTTCCTTGAATGTTGACTCTCCAGCGCGTTTTCACGTGCGCATCACACGGGGCTGTTCCGAGTCTCCTGCCGAAGGGGGCGCTGCTGCATGGGGGGCGGGGGGGGGGGGGCTGTGGTCGGACAAGTCGGACTGTGTTCCCGAGCGCTGCCCTCTCACACCGGGTGCTAGAGACTTTGCTTTCCTGGTGGCATTTTGGTGGCACTGCTTTCTCTGTCAGGAGTTTCCGTTTTCAGCTGTGAAATGGTATGTTCTTAACTTTTCTCCTCCGTCCCCCCATTTTCATTAAAATATGCAAATTCCTTCTGTAGCCAGGTGGTTATTACCTGTCGCTCCGTCGCTCTGCCGGTAGCCCTGCTCTCCTCTGAGGCAGTGGCCTCCTGAGGCCACATGCTTTTGGATTTCTGGAATCTTCTGCATTAGATGTGGTTCTCAGACAGACTGAGTCCAGTAAGTCCATGCGTGGGCCCTTTAAGAGGAACTGCCTGGGATTCCAGCACTTTCTGTCTTCCACAGCCTCAATCCCCGCTGGTTTTGGCAGCCAGAAGTTGTGGGGACTTATCTTCCTGGTGCTGGAACCCTGGGCTGGGGGGCCTGGTGTGGGGCTAGGGGTTCTCGCTCCCGCGACATCCTTCCGGATTTCGAGTGTCACTTGTGGGTGCGGGAGCGGCCCGGCCCGTGTCCCCGCCCCCACCAGTCTCGCAGCGGACTCTTCTTTAATTCCGCAGGCACAGGACTTCCACCAGCCTGATTTCTGACGGTTCCGAGTGCTGGCGGCTGTGCCTTTCAGTTGTGATTTTGAGGCGGTCGAGCGAGGCGGCCAGCCGGGTTCACCTGTGCTGCTGTCTTCACCGAAAGTCTAGATCTGGCCCCGGCAGCTCCCTTCCTGTCACCTCCCAGAGGCGGAGCGCTCCTGGTTTTGCAGTTCGCTTTGGACCTCAGCCCCTTTTGAGCTGATTTCTGAGGTGCACACAGGACCCTTTTCAAAAGTTCATCCCGTTCAGCGCGTCTTTGTCACATGCCTGCTGCGCTGTGCATCCTGCCATAGGGATCTCGCGGGGCGAGCAAGTGCCGCCGTCGCCCGGGGCGGGGCTGGCAGTGACCGAGCGAACCAGGAGGTGTGCGCTCTCCGTGCACAGCCCCGCGTCCGCAGCTTTGAGGGGACGGCAGCAGGGGTGGGGGCGAGGGGCTGCTGGCTGGGAGCTCAGGAGAAGCCTTTCCGGGGAGACAGGCTCGGGGAGTGAGCCCGAAAGGTGAGGGGCCAGGGTTCCAAGGGGGGGAAGGGCACGGGAAGGGGGCACAACTTCTTTGCTGGGGACACGTCTCTGGGCCGATCTGGAGACCTTGGTGTTCCCAGCTGCCTCTGACCCCCGGGAGTACCCGAAAACACTGCAGGGCGTCTACTTTAGGGGACCCAGTATTTTCCAGAGGGCAGAGACTGGCCCGAGGCACCCACGGGCCAGGGCTCTCTCCCTGGCTGGGCGGTGGGGTCTCGGGAACTCAGGGCTGAGCCGCAGGAGGCAGAAGATCCGACAGCCAGCACAGGCGCCGTCCCACCCGCGGGTCCCGTGGGGGAGCTGGCAGCTGGGGAGGCCGGGGTCGTCCAGGCTGCGGGGGAGCTGCCATTTCAGCCCTACAGAGCGCGCCCGGTCTTGGTACTGGGCTCGCCGGGTCCCTCGTGGCTCTCTGTGGTGTTTGTCTGCCTAGCCCTGTTCCTTCCTCCCCTGGCCAGCTCTTTGCTTTCCTCTGGGGAACGACCCCTTTCCTGTTGGAGTCACCGCGGTGGGTGTCCTGCCCTGGCCAAGAGCCGTGACTCCCAAGGCCCCGCAGATGTGGCCACTGGGAAGGAGTCTCGACAAGGTCCCTGCGGGGCTGCCTGTAACTTCTGCTGCAGGGCCCCTCCGCGGCCTGTCCAGATCCCCAGTTTCTTCTGGGAGTTTCCTTTGTCCGCCTAGATGGCTTCTGTGGCTGTAACCACGGACCCCTGGCAGAGACCCCTGTGTTCGGAGAGGCCTGCACCTGGAACCTGGGTTCTTACCTCCGTGGGTTCACGCACTGTGCTCTGGTTACTTGCTTTTAGAAACCGGGGTTCCCAGCCTGGGCACTGAGGTTCTGTCTGCCAGATTTTGGAATTGGTTCTTCAGCCTCCTGGTCCAGGTCCGCTGTCTTCCAGGTTATCTGTCTGCTTCTC
>PVJI01009841.1:0-63416 GCA_004026765.1 Micronycteris hirsuta | reverse complement strand
CTCACAGCGCAGGTCCCGAGGTCATTGTCAAATGCTGCAAAGGAGGATCGAACACCTCGTTTCCCCACCAGCTCTTTTCCCTAGAAACCTCTGACCACTTCTCAAGCACGGCCCGCTCCATCGTGAGACAGCAGTCTGGCAGATCCCCTGGCCTTAGGTTTTCTGGGACTGCCTACATTCCCAGTACCCCATCTCACTGGCGATGAATATGCTTACATTTGTCAGACCACCCATCCTGGCTTTTGCTTTCGAAAATAAACCCACCAGAAGAAGAATGAGAACAGGGAAACGTGGGCACACATCTGCTTGCTGCCGGTGAGTCTGGGCTGGTCTGGGAAGGAGGGAAACTGGCATCTGTCACTCAACATTGCTGTCTAATATTAAAGCCCAGTTCTGGTCCCTGAAGGCCACAGCTGTGACAGTAGGTCAGGAGGCAACGGAGAGCCTGGCCTGGGAACCAGCATATCAGTGTTAACATCCCCACCAGCTGCGTGGCCTGGGGCAGGTGACCCAGCCCCTCTAGCCTGTGGCAAGTGTCCCTGACGGCTGGCATGGGAACGCACTCCTGTCAGGATTACAGGGAATGAATAGCATGTAGAGAGCAGGTGTTCCGTGAGTGCATACAGCAGGTACTCAGTAATGGCATGAGGGGCTTTAAAGGATCAGGGCCAACATCCCAACTCTAAGATAGAGAAACCACGGCTCACAGGGTTAAGCCTTCACTCAGAGCCGCAGAGCTGTTAGTGATTTCCTGACGACAGTCGCCCTCGTCTGCACTCAGGACATTGCCCGGGCCACAGCCCGCTGCTCCAGGAGCACGTCCTGTCTGTCTCGAAGTGCTGTGGAATGCTGCCGCATTTTCAGGACATCTTCATGAAAATGAGGGTGCTCCTCAGACACCTCACGTTCAACAGGCAACACGACGGGACACCACCTTCCTCACTGTTCCCCTTCTTCCTCCAGGTTTTCCAGTCTGCGTTCAGATGCACATCTGGATTCAAAAGCTCCTGCTCTTCTGCCCTCTAGCTTCCCGCACCTCGCCAGCTAGCAGGTCCTGGAGATTCTGGCTGAAGCACATTTTTCTGTCTGGTCCCCTCTGCCCACGTTCCCAGCACCGCTGATGCTCTTCCCCTGGGCTGTGGCTGCAGCTTCTCACTCGGCATCTCCAGCACTTCTAAGTCACTGGGTTCCAGGGGCTGGGACAGCCACGTGGACATCCCTCTGGTGCTGCTCCATGCCTAGTGACGTTCGCTTACGGACTTCCCCAATGGCATGAAAGGTTTCCTAAAGTACAGCCCAGGCAACCCATCCTTCTAGACCAATTCTCTATCATACATTGGGAACACGCTAATTCTTGAGAGGGGTTTCCACATGACCATCGCGTGAATGAAAAAAGTCATTGGGGCAGAACGGTTTGATGTAACACAGGAAAACCGCTGACTATCCTGGACAGAGCCGAGGATAGTGAATAGTGTGACTACTCCCTGGTCACACGAAATGCTCTCACACCTCCTCCCTGGTGTTCCTTCTGCCCTTCCCCAGAACAGCCCGGAGCCGCTCAGGCTCAGCTCCAATGCCATTTCCTCTGTGAAAATGGTCTTGATGCCCAATTTAATATCCTTTTCCCAGCTTCAGAGTTCTCATGATATCTGTATTCTGCTGTTGCCCTTTGCATTATGGTTATTTGTATCCTCTTGATTTTTTTTTTTCCCATTAAAGAAGTAGGCTCAGGGTGGGCAAAGACTATCACATCATCTTTAATTCATTCTCAGTCAGCACCTCCCCTGTGGGTGAACCCCTGAATATTAGCTGAACAAAGAAATACCAACTCCCACCCTCCCTCGCTCATTTCTCTTCTTTTATCAGCAGCTCTCAGTTCCGGAAGTGCCTGTGTGTGATGACCAAAGCTCTCCCAGGGGTTTCTGCTGGGTCTTTTCTTAAAAACAGAGTCAATGCTTGGTTTCTACCCACCTTACCATTTCAAAAAGTAAATAAAACCAATACAATTTTAAATAAAAGTTGGGAAAAGGAAAAACACTAACAGCCTTGTTTCCCTATCAAAATTTCTACTTTTGTTTTGGTAACCTGCTGCCTAATCTTGTAAAATCGCAGCCCAGGAAGCGTAATCAGACCTGGACACGACCACTGCTGAGCAGGGCCTGGCTCCGCAGGGAGGGAGCTCTCTGGAGCAGAGAGCCTGGCGGCAGTTAGAACATGCCCCCAAATACGCTGCTCTGGCATGTTAGTTATGTCGAGCGGAAGGCGGTTCAGAAACAGCAGATGCAAGAAGAGCTCTCGCCCGCCCCCTTCCTGCCTAACAGCAGGGCTTGCTTTTCCCATGAGAAAGGTACCTCCCGGTTCCAGGAAGAAGAGAACGTTCTTATCGGTGATGGGGAATCAAGATAATTTTGCACAAACAAACTTTACTAAAATAGCCCCTATCTTCCATTTGTTCCTCCCACATATTTCTCGGCCACTTTCCTGCAGTTTGCTGCCCCCGGCTGCTCAAACCCCTACCCTTGGTCCAGTCACTTCATAACTTACCGCCCTTTGTTAAAATGGTGCACAGTTCCTCAAGTCTAACTGCTTCTATAGGATTTTCACTTCTTTCCTGTGAAGTGCCTCCTGCCCCCATGATGCCATGTAAAAAAAAAATAACATCCAATAAAATTTCTATGTTTTTCTCCGGTGAATCGGGCTATGGTCAGCTCAGTTTGCAGGCCTTTGCTACAGAACCTAAGACGGTAAAGAGCTTTCCTCCCTCACAGGCTCACAAATGCTTTCCATGACTTTAGTTTTATCTGCATTATTAGACATGTGCTTCCCGAGCCAAGTAATGTACATGCACCTTCGGAGAGCGTCCCCAGAGCCCCCCACTAAGGAGGAGCCCCCAGAGGCTGCAGTGGAAAGCGTAACACATTTCCATCCAAAAGGAGCTGCTCACACAGGGCCTGGCCTGGGAAGCCTCTCAGAAGAGGGGTCCCTCCCAGGCAGCAGGGACTAATCTTCTAAGTGAGGCACCGAAACACACCCCTTCACTGCCCCTGAAGGACGTGCCTAAAAGAAGGACCAAATGCACTTCAGAAAAGAGCCTGATTTCTAAAAGAACTTCAGGGCAGACGAAACCCAGAGACATGAAATTCCTAAGCAGCGCTCTGGTGAGGACTATCTTCTCGCTCTCGGAACGGCGAAACGCTAACCATGGCCCCACTGACCCGGAGGGACTACAGGGCCCTAGTGACCACTCCTGAACGTCAATTATATGCATCATCTTCCATACTTTAAAACACTCAATATCTTCACTTATTTTTTCTCTTGGAAAACATCCTTAGACATGAGGTGTTACAGAATTGAGCTTGGTGATTTCCTAAAAGTTTTTTTTTTTCCTGCTGTGATTAAAAATTGCATGAGTGTTTAAACCTGCCATTTATTTGCAGAACGAAAAAGCAGACGATGCCTGTATCTGATAAGCCCCACCCTTGATCGAAAGTAGCTACAACGATGTTTTTAAGGTGAGTCACATAGTCAGAAAAAACGACACATATAACTCTAGAAGTTTTAAAAGAAATTTCAGATTGAGTTTACAACCTCAGTTTATTTAGGCAGAGATCAATGAACTTTAAATTGGGCAAGAGAATACTCTTAGTATTCTGGGGCCGATTTCGATGCATGTGTGATGGGGGCGGCCACACCGACAAGCAAGCCTCAGGGGACCAGCTGGTGTTCCACAGTTCAACTCAGTCCTGACACAGCTGACCTGGAGGCAGCACCAGGCTCCACAGCTCAAGGCTCAGTCCCGCAAGGCTGTCCCCACCCCAGCTGCAGCAGCCGATCCCAGGTTCAGGGGTTCCTCACTTCTGACTGACTGGCTAAATATCCGAAGTTCCTAAGACACCCCTCTCAGTTCCACTGCTTTGCTAGAGCAGCTCACGGGTATCAGAGAAACATTTTACCAGTTTATGATAAAAAGATATCATTCAGGAGCAGCCAGACAGAAGAGATGCTATGGAAAGGAATGTGGGAAGGGGGCGGAGCTTCCAGGGCTACCAGCCCCTCCCATCCTCATGTCTTCACTGCCCGGGAGGCTTCCGAGCCCCATCATATGGGGTTTGACGGAGCCTTCATCACACAGGCAATCGATCAAATCGATTACCCACCATGGATTCAGCCCCCGACCCCAGCCCTTCCCTCGAGGTCCAAGGGTAGGACGCAAAATTCCAACCCTCTAGACACAGACTCGGCACATTTGGGAGCCAACCCCTGCCCTGAAGTCATCTCATTAACACAACAGAAGACATGCTTATCCCTTTCAACACCAGTGAAGTTCAAGGGTCTGGGGAGCTGTGAGTCAGGAACTGTGGACGAAGACCAAACAGGTTTGATCATCTGAATGACCACGTCCATATTTCTTGTAAATCACAATATTGCAGATACACTCTGGGTCCTTAAGTGTAAACTTTAGTCTCATTTGTTTTCCTCTCTCCCACGTGAGCTCCTTAAAGGAAGCTGTGTCTCAATCACGCCTAGCCTATAATAATACTCAATACCTGTTCATGCTAAAAACTGCGTAGTTCACACTAAAGCTTAACAAGGTTGTTTTTCTTTATTTAAAAAATTTTTATTTGTCGACTTTAGAAAGACAGACAAAAGAGGGACAGAGAGAAACAATGATTTGTTGTTCTACCCATTCACACATTCATTGGTGGATTCTTGTTTGTGCCCTGACTAGAGATCAAACCCGCAACCTTGGTGTATTAGGACAGTGCTCTAACCAGTGGAGATACCCGGCTAGGGCTAGACAAGGTCGATTTTTATACACGGCCACTATCCACATGTGGAAGACTGCCATCAACTGGTTATTCCCAGGGGCTGAACCTTTCCTAAGGCCAGCTGGTGGCTGGAAGGTCCAGTGTTCCCGTGAAGCCACAGAAGAATGAAGCAGCCCATAGGGAACCCTCCCCAGAGTGCTGGCCTCATCTGGGTCATGGGGTCAAATGGTGTCCCTTCATGCTCACTCAGCAGGGTTACAGATGAGGAAACCGAGGCTCGGAGAGTCCAGAGCTTGCCCAAAGGCTAGTAAGAGAGAAGTCCGTGGGGAAAGGGTGCTAAAGGCAATGCCCCTCCTTAAACCCAATAGCACCCCTTCCCATTCATTTGCTCCCAAATACTCATGAACATAGAGGGTAATGATCTATTCTGGGGGCAGACAGAGCAAAATTACTTACATTATAGCACCAAAATCACAGGGCTTAAAATGCCTTTTCCAAAAAAAGCAAAAATGTTCTCTACGTGGAAGAATAAAAGCACTCATCTTTTGCTGTATTTGGGATTTTAAGACAAGGGTGAGACCCAACAAGTGTGTGTGTTGAAGCACAGAGCAGAGTGGCTACGGGAGGGGCAACCGCTCGTGTGGAATTCCGTATAAATTACGCGCAGAGCTTTACCGTCCCAGATAAATGTGGGGGTGCACCGCGGCGCAGAGCATGGCCGTGTTCTCCACCTGCGGCTGCTTTTTTCTCTGTACACAGGGCATTCTGAGCCCGGTACCTTTTTCAGAGTGTGGCAAATGTAGAGATGGAGTTAAAAAATGGTAAAGAATCAATGCGATAAGAGGATTATAAAAGTGATTTCGGTTACTTCTTGGGATACCCTAAGTTGAAATAATCTGTCTGGAGAGAAATTTGCCAGAATATGTCAAGAGTTCTAAAGGCGTTCACAGCATTTGGTCAAATAATTCTACTTCCTAAACATTATTTTAGGGGAACAAGTGTTACAGTGGAGTGAGCGACCAGAGCGGGCGGTCAAGGTAGGGCCCTCACCCCTGCGATCGAACAAAGAACTTCATACAGGAGCTGGAAGCAATGGAAGACGCACGTCTCACCCAGCGACCCAGTCGTCCTGAGCCTGCTTGGGTAAGGCTGCCGGGCATCCCGAACAAGCAAAACTACAACAGTGCAGGAGGGGGTTGGACCTCGAAAGTCTGTGTGTATCATTGCCAGTAGCTGGGAAAAGAAAACCTTGGGACTGTGTGCTCACCCCACGGCCTGGAAGGGGGAAAAAGGGGAGGGCCCACAGCGCCCAAAGAAAAAGCCCATGAAACAACTTTGGTTAATCACCTGCCCCCTGTCACATATGCAAAATGAACAAATGGAATCTGGAGTAAGATAAGGATTCGGGCTAACAGACCCCCACACATACCCACGCGGTCGCGTCCCCCTGGGAAAGCTGGCACCACCTTTACCCGTCAATCAATATGTAACTTTTTTTTTTAAAAGATTTTTAAAAATTTTTATTTATTTTTAGAGAGAGGGGAAAGGAGGGAGAAAGAGAGGGAGAGAAACAGCAATGTATGGTTGCCTCTCACATGGCCCTCACGGGGACCTGGCCCGCAACCCAGGCATGTGCCGTGACTGGGAATCGAACCGGGACCGCTTGGTTCCCAGCCCGCGCTCAATCCACTGAGCTACACCAGCCAGGGAAATATGTAACTTCTTAACCCCCATCCCACCAACTACAGAAGTCCTCAGAACAAAGGGCTCGTTCACTTTTTGGCCACCCGGCTTCTATCCACTTGACCTCTTGCCACCTAGCCTCTGGCCACCCCTGCTTTGCTTCCTATTAGAACTTAGCACTAATAAACTGCTTGCAGGCTAGAGTAGGCTCGCTGATCTGTAATTCTTTACTATGTTGGCAAGAAGAACAGAGGTTCTGGGAGTTTGTCCTGTAACACAAGGAATGGTGCATATAAAGATTTACGGATAAGAATATTTATGAAATATTATTTAAGATAGTAAAAGATTAGAAAAATGCCCCTAAACATGTAGAAATAGGGTATTGGTTCAATTATACTAGTCATACAATAAGTTATTCTAATTAAAAATCATGCCTTAAAGATCTTAATCCCATTAAAATGTTTATAATACATAAGTGAAAAAATCAGGTTAACAAATTGATCATATATTCTGATTTATATTCTTAAAATATATATAAATACAAAACATTATGTATGCAAAGTATGTATGAGTAGAAAAATGCTTGGCAGTGTAGCTTAAAAACCTTAAATTGTTATATTCTAGTGAAGAGATCATAGGCATACTTTTATGTACTTTATAATAGTGTATATTACTGTCTGAGCACAAAAATGAACTATTTTAAAAAACATCTTTCCGGTATAAGAGGGAAAGCGAGCATCACTGTTTTCATCCATTTGCTTACACGCTAAGTTTGGTGAGTTTACTGTGAATACAAATTCTGGCTAGAAATGCAGAAAGACAAAGAATCAGTTGAAGGAACTAGGAATTTTTACCCTGGAGAGAAGGGGAAGGGGCTCCCCACACCTGAGGGTCTGCAGAGTAAGCAGCGCACGCGCATTTCCTGCAGCACGGCTGAGAGTCGGCAAGCAAGACTCTAGTTCAATGTGAAAGAAAGCCTCCGGACCCCGGGCTGCACAAGAAGTAGATGCCATTGCCTCGGCACACAGGGGGCTCCTGACGAACGAACGGAGCAGACCTGCATCAGGGTTTCTGTCGAGGGCTCCTCGTGCTGCCCGGGAGGCTGCCCCAGTGACCTCTGACACCCCTCCCTGCTCAGCCTCCGCGAGGCCAGGAGCTCTGTCCTTGCTGGGAGGCCCGGACAGGGTGACCCACGGACGGACTGGGTGAGCCCTGCTGCACTCAGCTTTAGGGGCAGGGTCCGAGCCAAGGGACACCTTTAGACCAGCGCCCACTCTCCCTTTGGTTTCTCTTTGGCTACGGGAGCCCAGTACCATCCACTCCTGGGACTGGAGGCACAGGAGCTGCTCACCCTAAGAGTCCCGTGCTGTCGCCAAAGGCTCTCTCTCGGGGGCCCAGGGGCAGGGACTGTTGGCCGCGAGGTGTCAGAAACCACGAGGAGATAAATCACTGGAGGAGACTCTCCAGGAGGACCTCTGAATGTGGACTGGAGGCTGTGTTTGCAGGGGTGTTTTCATCCTTTCTTTCCCAATAGCACTCCCACCGACATGGGTCGTTACTGTAGCGCGAGGGCAGCAATGCCGGACCCCCCCGCCCCTGAACACTCCAGGGTGAGGTTTGGGGTGCTCAACACCTGGCCCGTGGGGGGCACCAGCCACTCAGAACAGATGCTGGCCAGTGGGAACCAACCGGCAGGGTGGATGGGCCCATCTGCTGATGTGCAGTTTACTCCTCTAAGCTTGGGACACTGCACTATTGGTCGTCACACGGCACTGGGAGGGGAGGGCTTGGGAGCTCAGCAATGTCTCCTGAGATTCCACGGACAGGGCTGGTCTCCCCCATCCCTGGACCAGCAACTGTGGCACCACTGGGAGCCCCTTAGGAATGCAGAATCTGCGCCAGCCCCACGGCCGCCGACTCAGATTCTGTGCTGTGACCAGGCTCCCAGGTGACCTGCAGGCATGTCGTAGCTTGGAAGCACCACGGAGATTCATATAAGGATAGAAAGCCTGTAACACTTTCCCCCAAAGTCACAAATTACCCTTGGGGTTCTTAGCTAGTCATTCATCGTTGCGCAGTTCGGGGGCACCGTGTGGTGGCCCGTGGCTCCCACCCCCCAGCCCAGCAGACCTCGGTCGCCGGCTCCAGCTGCCGTCACACTCACCCGTTCACTCCACTCAGTGAGGAACCAGCTCCTCGCGCAGGGCCCCATGTCGCAGTTCTCGATGTCGTTCGGCCGGAGTTTCATGTTGCATTCCTCGTCGTCCACCACGTCCCCGAGGTTGCTCAGGCACTTCACGTCCCGGGTCCTCTGCCCCACCCCACAGGGCACCGAGCACTGGAAGACAGCAAGCTTCCGTGAGCCGGAGGGGAAGCGCTAGCTCCGGGCGACTCTCCAGTCACGGGGCCCTCATTCCTGGTGCCTGCCCCCCTAAACAGGGGCCTGGGCAGACGCCCCGGGTTGCTATGTCCCCTGCAATGTGACGCTACCTGGGGAGGATCCCAGCCCTGAAGAGTCACAACCCTTTTCCCTAAGACCTTCTTCGATGTCTTGCCTCCTCTGTTCATCGGAGCCTCGATTCTGTCATCTACAAAACGGGAGAGAGGACTGGGGGGCATTGGCTCTACCAGCATCTGCCAAGCTTTCGCTCTACAACGACAGGAGAGAGATGAGATCAAGGGCTCCCTGTTAGTGTCGGCTGTGGTGATGCCCGCTAGCTTAAACTTTACCGAGCTACTGGTATGTGCTACGGTTTCAGAAAGCAGCATCCAGAACCCCACAGGACAGGTTCCCTCCTGGAGAACTCAGGGTGCTCCCACGTCTGGTCATGGTGGGGGGAGGCAGGCGTGTGGCAGTGGGTCTTGGAGAGGAGCTTCTGAGCAGGTCCCTACTCCCCACCCCGCGTACCGAAGTCCAGTCCGTGCGGATCTGCCACTCGCTGCAGATCTTGAGCTGGCAGGTGCTGGTGGTCTCGGGCTTCTCCAGGTGCTGGCAGCGGTAGGGCTGCACGGTCAGGCTGCGGTTGGCGTACACCTGGCGGCATAGCACCTGGCGGTGCTGCATGCCCAGGCCGCAGGTTTTGCTGCACTCCGACCACTCCCCGATGTCCCAGCTGGCTCGGGAAGGAGAGAGCGACAGGGACAGATCACTTCAGTCAACAGGAAGAGAGCAGGAGCTCGGCTGACTCACACACAACCCTTGGAATCCTTGTGGGTGACCCTTCCCCCAGGGCATTGCTAAGGGCCACCGGACTCTGTACAGAAATTAACTTTGCTCAACATGCTGTTTGCCAGTGAGTCTACACAATTTAAGAAAATTGAGAAGGTACAAATAATTTTTATCTAGGAAAAAACCCCCAAAAACTAAAGCTTAGTTTCATGACCCTGTAGAAAACCTTAGCCCACTTTGGAACTAACTTAGACATCTTAGTCCAGCATTCTTTATTATTACTATGATTTTAGATTTTATATAATCTCGGATTTATTGCTCTCCTGGTTCTGGACATTAAGGGACATTTTTGTGTGCTGAGTTGTAACCTCAGAGCCAACAGGTTGAGAGACCCAGGCCCAGAGGTGACTTCCAACTTCTTAGTGGCCTGCCTGGGTCACGTCTCTATAGCTGGGTGGGTGGGGGTTGGGGGGGCAGCATGGCTGTGCTTCGCTGAGGGGCCTGCGTCTGCGTACCGGACCTTCCACTCACTGTGACCAGCGTTCTTTATTTCTCGCTGTTCACACACCGGTCTCACGTTGCCTCCTCTGCCACCTTTCTCTGTCATTTCATTAACTAAGACGTCAGCACATGCTCGCCACGTGTTTGGATGAGAATTATGTTTTTCTTACTTTGCGAATCAAGTTTTGACCCTGTTTGGGGCCCTTTCGCCCATTCTTTGGAAAGTGTCCCATTTGTCATTTAATCGGCAGCCCAAGGCTCTCCCCACCTCTCCGGGCAGACGCGGCGTGACTTTCCCTACTGAGTCTGCGCGCAGCTCTCCTACCGCACTGGCCCCGCCGGGTCGTACTGGGTTGGCCAAACGTGTGCATGGTTTTTTACATAAGATAAAAACCACATTTTTCATTTTTACCAATAGCTTTATTGATTTGGATATTTTGAGTATGACGTTGGCATAACATTGATGGTTCTCGATTAATGTCTGGATTGGATCACTGTCCACTCCACCTGGACTACCCCACCATGGGGCATCGTCCAGAGAGAAACCTCCAGCACGCAACTTCGCAAACCACTTTCGACACAGTGGATCAGTCACAGCACCTGTTCCACGTGCTGCCCAGGTCTTTGTTTGGTATGTGTGTTTCAGCTGCATTTTACCTTTCTTGAAACAATAAAGTATAATATGCTGAAAATGTTACATATTTTCTTCTGTCTTCATATTAAAATGGCTACACAAAAATTTACCAATTTTGATAAGGTTTTTTTTTTTTTTTTTTTTTTAGCGCATACAATACAATCTAACAAAACTGTTAGCACCATCTTACGAAGAAAACCAAATGGACTTTTTGGCCAACCCAGTCATTCTTTGCTTCCCGAACCAAGCTAAACCCTAATGGCTCCGATTTCCCAAAGGGCAGGCTCCCAGGGAGTGTGCTGGCCTGCCAAAGGCTCTGGGCTCCTGTGTCAACCCCGAGAGACAGGCGCTCTTGCTATACAGACTGCATTTTATGCATAGGTCAACACTCAGGTCTCTAAAGCAGATCTAGACTGATATCTGCCACTGACGTCCTCCCACAAGGAAGCGGCAGCGACCCGACGGCAGGACAGGGACACGGAGAGCCCGTCTTACAAGGCAGGGCAGGGGAAGATGTTGCAGGGCTCCTCCTCAGGCGTCGGCTTTGTGCTGGAGTCGCAGTAGCTCTCGGGAACCTCTTCATGCGTGTTTCTGTGCACACAGCGAAAAACGGGGTGCTGTGATCCTGGAAGGACAAGGAGAACGTCTGAAGGCCAGTCCCATGTAAAGGAAATTCATGCATCCACCTTGGGAATTGTAGCTCTAATGTTTCACGTCGAAGGGAGAAAAGACTCTCGTGGAACATAGGCCGGCAAGCAGGACCCACGTGTGTGACAGCAGAATTCTCTGTGGGTAAATCAGGATGGCATATTTCTTAAATTTAAAACTTGCTCTTGCTAAAACCTCTCTCTCCCTGAATCAAAAGAACTTATGCTAATGCGTGCCTGGATTCCTCAGACCAGTGAGTCAGCCCAAGCCTATTGTCTTTTCATTTGCATATCTGTCCTCTTGATGTGCTATCTTGGGTGTCTACCACCTAATGTAAATCTGCAAGCCATGCATAGTTAATGAAGACCATTGAGATGTAATGTTCCTGAGAAACAGCAATAAAAAGCCTGTCGCCAGGCGGCTCGGGGCCTCTCCAAGATGATAATGGAGAGGAGGTGTGGTCCCAGAATTTCTAGTCCAGTATATTACATGCAAATTTATTTACATACTGCCATGGCATACGAATCCTGCTGGCCAGAATTTGCGACACCCATGCCCCTGAGTGGCGGTCTGTGGTGGAGATGCCCAGACATCCAGACGCTGATGCAGACAGGCCACAGAAACAGAACAGCTCCCACACGTGGAAGGGCCCTGCTCTGCACTGAGGCACGAAGAAGGGCAGAACAGCTCTTGCCCGCTAAGAGCTAAAAGCTTATCTGTGGGCATGGTTTAAAAGTGCTCAAAGGCAGATAAAGGCAACTTTCAGAACATTTGAACATATCACTATGCAGGGGAGAGATGACAAAACAAGACGTACAGTAACTTCTCGAAGGTTTTTGTGGTGACATCGAAGAGAAAGGGCCCGAGACGGCTCAAGCGGCGGCCTGCAGAAAGCGGGGGTTGGGAACCTGAGTCTCGAGGGGAGGGGTTGTCCCAGTCGCTGAACCACAGCAAGAGTGCCCAAGGAGTTGGCCTGCAAGGGCCAGGTATTTTCATGCGGCAGTGAGGTTGGAGCAGAGAAATGAGCAGACTCACGAAGGGCTAGGAGAGCGGCTGGCTTCCAATTTGCAAAGCATTTTACACACTTCCCTAATAAGGGACCAATCCAGTGGTATTCTAGTTATTTGAGTACACGTCTGCTTCCCACAAGACAGTGAGCTCCTTAGGTACAGGACTAGTTCTTGTTCATCTGTGCATCCCCGGTACCTGGCAGAGTAGTGGGTGCTCAATAACACTTTGTCAGATAAATATTTATTAGAGGTTTAATATTTATTTCTATTACTTCACTAAGTAAATATTAACTGCCTCAGGTTTTTGTAGTTAAAAAAAAATACACACTAGCCTTGGCCAAGTGGCTCCATTGGTTGGAGTGTTGTCCCATGCACCACAAGGTTGCAGGTTTGATTCCCGGTCAGGGCACATGCCAAGGTTGTGGGTTTGATCCCTGGTCGGGGTGTGTGCGGGAGGCAACTGATCGATGTGTCTCTCTCACATGGATGTCTCTCTCTCTCTCCCCTCCTTCCTCTCTCTCTAAAATTGATAAACATAGCTTTGGGTGAGGATAAAAAAAAATACACAGCCTAGTTTCATTGGCTTAAAATAGATAAATCTATTCTGGAAAAAGAAATTTGTTAACACATTGTATGCGGGTAATTTATTGCGCTTACAGGTGGCGTGGGCCAATTTTGGTAATTTTTTGCGCAAATGGCAATGTTCAGTAAAATTAAGATAACTTTAGTTTTACACAATGAAACTTTTTGTGATTTACTATAAAATGTATACTGAATTATTTTTCTTTAATACGTGTCCCGTGCTCTACTACCAGTCAACGTAAAACGTATAAATACGTTTCCTGCATACTTAAGTGAACTTTCTAACTCAAAACAACTCAAAACACAGCCAAGTCCCAGGCCGGCCTTCTCTTTGCTGCCTCCTGGTGGCAGCAGTGAAATATTACTAGTGGACATTCACCAGGTGAGAAACGTAACCCCCTGACCCTGCGACCCCACTGCTGGAAGAGGAAGATGCTTTCTCTTAAGGAACTGCGGACCCTCCATCTGGGCCCCCGCATACTTCCTGCCCTGCGGACCCTCCGTCTGGGCCCCCGCACACTTCCTGCCCTGCAGAACACTGTCAATTATTCTACAGCTCTGGCTTAGCTCTGTTGCTAACTGGCCAGGTATATATAGTTTCTGAATTTCTAATGTTCTACGGTTTTAATTGCAACTAGAGGAATAACTTTTAATATGTCTCAAAATTTCATCAGCCATGAGCAGCGCTTCAGTGCTTCTTCAAGCGGATCTTGTGTGACACTGAGCCAGAGGGCAGTTAGTGCCTGTAAGACACTGGACAGTTTGCAAGAGTTTTGGTCTGAAACACACATTTGCTTAAAGCACTCTGGCCAGCCAGAGAAAGAGAAATGCCGTATGATCTCACTCATATGTGGGATCTAATGAACGAACTGAACTACTGCGCAAAACAGAGACAGACTCACAGACGGAGAGCAGGCAGGCAGTGCTGGCAGGGGGTGAGGAGGTCAGGGGCGGAGGGACTGAGCAGAAAGGAAAACGGGCCCGTGGCCACGGACAGTAGTGTGGTGATTGTGGGGGCAGGGGGGTTATAAGGGGATAAATGGGGATGGAAAAAATACAATAAAAGATAAAATTAAAAAAAATAAAGTACTCTGGTAGTAAAACTTTACAACATAGCTATAACTTGAGACCATTATTTAAAATAACGTTCCAATTAAGCATAGTTATTAGCTGAGTAAAAAGTAGTACTGATTGTAAAATTAATAGGAAGCAAAACTTTGGTGGAATTAAGTTTTGTCCAGAGACATATCTGCTTCCATTTAAGAAGAGACCTTTAATTAAATTCAACCAGCATTCAGCACATTGCTCTGAGTTAAAAGGTGAGCGAGACTCCGTTTGCGGCTTGCAGGGTGCCTGTTTGGGACCCAGCTATTAAGGGATTAAGTAAAAATCTCAGTTTTTAAAGCCTATCCCTTTACCTTCGACCACAGGGGTTTCACTTTTCTCCTTACGAGTTTGTGGGTTGGAAAGCAACGGTAATTACCCCACCCGCTTGGCATTCAAGGGCGAGGAAAATTGAGTCTATTTAGCCAGAAAAACACAGGTTAACATAGGAATGCTCCGTGTCTTGCAAAGATGGGCCCTGCTTGAGGCTGCTGCTTGGCCTCAGCCGGTGCAGCATCCGCCCCCCTGGCCCCCCGCCCTCGCTGCCCTTCCCTGCCGTGCACAGTCTGGCGCCAGCTCCAGCGTTTGGCCAAGGACAGGAGGTCGGAGGTGCTCTTTCTTTCTCTGATGGTGAGAAAATACCATCTATAATTTCTGACTCCAGCGACCACAATGGTTTCTTTCTTTGGGTCAGTTTCGATGACTGCAGAAAGGGGGACACCTGGCCATTTCTTCATTGTTCAAGCACGCTGTTTAATATTTCTGTAATTGCAAGCAAGCGGGGATAGGGTGGTGAGGGCAGGCGCAGGCTGGGCTCCAGGCAGCAAGAGGAGTCTGGTGGGTTACAGGTCGGGCGTGCTGCTCCAAACAGAAGCCCGTTATGTGGGAGCACGAGCTGGACCACAGGTCGAGGTCAGTAAGGCATCATGGAGAGATGGACACAATAAGAAGAAAGTAAATCATTTTAGCCATGGAACGCCAGGAATCAACCAACCACGCCGAGTTTAACCAGACAGACTGAGGTCTTAGCAATGGCTGTGCAGAGTCCAGGCCACGCCAGTGTGCGGGGACAGGGCCCCTCCGTGGTGATGATGTCGCGGCGCTGGCAGCATGGACAGAAAGGGAAGTTTCAACGCGACAGGCGGAGAAATGTGTGGTCTGGTTAGTTCTCTCCGGAAAGACCAGAGAGGAGTGTGGGGGAGCATCAGTGTGGGGACCACGACAAGGTCACAGGGGAATGGACTTGGGTCGGGCAGAAAAGAGCCGGCAGCACTGGCAGACTCAGAATTTCTTGTCACGGCACCCTTGTCACCGTGGCTGATGGCTGTAAGACGGGCTAAACGTGGGTGCACCCACGCCGCCTCGCCTGCCCTGCACGCCATGGAAGCTTTCAGTGCCCGGAGGAAAGAGGCGTGTCCACGGGCTACTGCCACTGATCGCACGGGAGGAAGACAGGGCCGGGGGGGTAGGAGTGAGGGGAGGGTTAGGGGAATAATCTCTCTCTCTCTCTTTTGCTGTTGATAGTAAGCAGGTCTTGAATTATTTTGTAAACAAGACCTGTTCTATCTACCTTTTTACGTAGGCGGCTGAAAGCCAAGTTGGCTCGACGTCCAGGGCTCTCCTTTCATAGTCTCCAGCGCATCTCTGGTTCTGTTCTATTTCTAAGGCGCTCCTTCAGCGTCCCTTCGGCCCGAGAACCAGGGCCGTTTGTCAGGATGAGGAGGAGGATGGACATCTTATTTTAGGCATCAAGGGGCAGCCGTGAAGTTAGTGTGTGTGTGTGTGTGTGTGTGTGTGTGTGTGTGTGTCTGTGTGTCCACAGTGCAAAGGAGAAACACTGTCTCAGAACATCAATGCATCAATGAAAATAATACGGAAATCTAGAGAAAACGTTTCTCCAGTTTTGAATACATAAACCCACATTCTCTGTGCTACTGGCAGGACGCGGGCAAAGGCAGTAACAGACCCGCACGTCCCAGAGTCAGTGAAGATGGAAACACGTATCTCCTCTAATAGCCGATACGAATCACATTTGAAACATAGTGATGATGCAGCCATTCATTCAAGAAGCACTTGAAGAGCACCTACTGTGTGTGTGGCAAGATGCCAGGGGCCGAGGTCTCCAGTGTACATCGTTAAGACAGCAGGGCAGGCAGAGCCGCAGTCCAAAAGGAACTATGTCCCGAACTGCTGAGGTCCCCGGGAAGAAGCGCCTGTCTCTGCCTTGCAGGACCAGCAAGGGCTTCCCGGAGGAGGAGGTGCCTGAGCTGGATGGTGAAGTGGACGGAGGCAGGAGTGTGCCAGCCGGGTGCCAGGGAACAATGAGGGAGGCGGGTGTTTGCTGCAGCACAGGCCACAAGACTGGGGCAGTGATGGGCAGGGTGCCCTGACAAACAGCACCTGCTGCGGTCCTCGTCCCATTCTGCCCACAGCGCAACGCCTGGCAGGCTGCGGACAGCGCCCCACCTCCCCTCCACTATCTTCACAGACACGAAAGGGAAGAGAATCTCCCACGCATGCCACCCTTGATGTAAAACCACCTGACAAACATTTTATCCTTCTGTAACTTTCCCCAGTTTCCATCTGGTTCTCTGTGTATCCAGCTCCTTGAACGGGCAGGGCACCAGAACCTCGACGGCAGACTGTCTCAGCAGTAATGCATCTGGACCTTGGCTTCCTGCGTCAGGGAGGTGGCGCACGGCGCACGGGTTGTGGAAAGGCGTTGCCGAGGCCGGTTTGACCTCGGTGTGCAAGGACCTCTAGCTGTCTGCCTCCCTCTGCTGGCTCTCGCCTGCATCTTTGCACTGCAGTAAACGGTCACTGTGAGCACAGCAGCTTTCATGCCTTTTACGTCCTTCTAGTGGATCGTCAAGCCCGAGGGTGGTCTTGGGGACCCCCCAACACGACCTCCCACTAATGAGCCCTCTCAGGGCCAGGTGCATGGAGGGGAGAGTTTGCCAAGCCCCCAGGGCCCCCTGCACCCCCTCACGAGGGTCACGCAGGAGCTCACCTTTCCCGCAGGTCGTGGAGCACTCCGTCATGCCGAGCTGCTTCCAGTTGTGATCCCGGCTTCGCCGTGGGGGCTGTGGTGCTGGCCGCACCGCACTGTCCGGCCGGTGAGCAGAAAATCTGTCCGGGTGCCGCACTGGGAAGGTCTGCGCTGACTCCGGGGCGAAGATTTCAGGGGCCCTGCCGTGCATGTCTTCCTTCCCCTCCGTCCTGTCCTTCCCTTCTCCCTGCTGCTCCGGGCTCCGCCCCTCTGCCAGCCGCTGGCCCTGGAAGGGCTCCCCTGGGGGAGGCAGGGGCACACACAGGCAAGTGCGTTTTGCATGGTGAGTCATAAAGGGGAAACTGCTTCACCATGAAAAATCAGGTAGCAGGAGATCCTTTCTAATTCAGAGCGCATATGTTTAAAATACGTGGACACTAATTTCCCCAATGTTTAAAAAACTATTAAAAACAAACAAGGAAAACACGGGCATCCCAGTAGGAAAAGTAGGCGAGGGCCAGGGAGCGGCAGTTCACACAGAAAGGAACACGGGCGACGGAATCTTACAAAAGTGCTCAGCTTCACGCCTCACTCAAGAAGAACAAAGCTGATTGCCTAACCGTGGAGATTAGAAATTTTGGAAAACCCTGAATCACTAAGCTCCTTGTTGAAGGTGCCAGAGAAACACATTCGCAGACACTGTGGGCGAGTCTGCAAATAAGATACAAATATTTTGGAGGGAAATTTGGCAACATCTATCCAAGCACATATTCGTTTCATACAAAATAAGGAGGCAAGTTTTGGAGTCACGGTTGAATCCAGTTAAAACGTAGGGCTTTCTCCGCCCCTCCACCGGCACTTTCTTATTTACTTGGCTACTTACAGTAATTGGTGGTTTGAAATATTATATGCAAATCAAACCGACAGAGCCGAGACCAGGCCTACTGATAGGAGACTGTGCGAGATGTTCTCAGCCAAAGGCATTTAACAATCTGCGGAGCACTGCGTGGGTCCTGGGTGCTGGGATTGACACCTAACGACACACTCTCTTCCCTGCTGCCCGGCTCCAACAAAACAAAACTAAACAAAATCTTTGATCTTAGTTTTTTTTCTCTGGTTTGTGGACTCGGGATGTGTTCAGAGAAGTTTCTGACTCGCCTGAGGAAGCACAGCAAGAAAGCGGCAGAGCTGGGTCCGGGCTCTGTCCTCCTGACTCGGTTGACATGGAGGATGAAGCCCCTCCAGGACGCCCCTCCTCACCAGCTTTCTAGAACTGACCCCTTCTGGGCCTGCCCCGCCCCAGGCAGCTAAGCCGGGACCCCCATGCCACCTGTTAGGGGAAACACGTCAGGCTTGCTGTCAATCATCATCATCCTATATCATTTCAAATAGTCTGTCCGATTGCCCCCATAAGTCGGCATCAACCTCAGTATCTCAGTAGTGTGCCATCCGGACTTGGTTCTCAGACTGTGTTACTGCTCCTGGAAGCGGCTAAAAAAACTCTGTTGGGCTAGGTTTTCCGACTTGGAGTTCGAACAACACAGGAACCCCACCCATCGGGCACACACCAGGCTGCCGTCTTCAGGCGGCCAAGTGGCTCTTCCCCGACCTGTGACAGGTAACGTGGTCATCTGATGGGCAGCCCAGAGAAGGATGGATAGGCCAGGTCTGGCGCCTGTTGCCTCACTTCCCAGGATAGGCATTGGGCCGGGTAGCCTCTGGGCAGCATAACAAGCGCAGAGCTACTCATGCAGGCCAGCCGAGGTCACGGTGGGATTGGGAGAGGAGCCTAATTCTTCTAAGCTTCCACTTCCTTACTTTAAAAATGAAGCTGATAATTGTACCTCTGTCTGAGCACTGTGGCGAAAATTCCGTGAGCTAACCTACGGGAAGGGTTTAGCATGTCCAACACACAGCTAGGACTCAGCGCGTGTGGGCAATGATCACCATTAATATCTCTGCAGACCTTCTTGTTGGACAGATAGAAAAGACGGTCTCCATTTGGGTGGGTTCCATCATCGCTCGGTAAAGAAACATCTGGAAAGCCTGAGCGCTGAGCCATTCCCAGCGGCAGCCCCACGAAGGCTGCCTGCTCTGTCCGTCAGCACAGCCCCAGGGAAGAGAGGCATCTCTGGGCGTGAACTCAGCATTCCTTCCCGACGGGTCAAAGTCATGTTCGCGGAAGCAAAACGGGACCCAGAGGAAAGGCGCTGGCAGACAGACTGGTGGCCCTCGGAAGAAGTCTGTGTCCTGGTCCCTGGAACCAGAACTATGTCACCTTACGTGGCAAGGAGGACTTTGCAGAGCTGATGAAGTTGAAGATTTTGAGATGGAGGGATTATGCTGGATTGCCTGGGTGGCCCAAGTCAGGGTCCTCATGAGAAAGAGGGGGGAGGGCAAGAGTCAGAGAAAGAACTGTGGGGACGGAAGCAGAGCAGATGGGGCGGGGCACCACCCGGCTGGCCTTGGAGGTGGAGAAACGGCCGTGCACCGAGGAGTGCGAGTGGCCCCTCCTGCGGCCTCTGGCGGGGGCGTGGCCCGGCGAGCCCACTGTGGGCTTCTGACCCTCAGAACCGGGAAACAGAACCTCTGCCGCGGGTCGAGCCGCTCAGCTAGAGGAGGTGTGCTACAGCGGCAACAGGACCCCAATACGGGGCGTTTCCATGTGAGGCACTGGAAAGAAAGCCCCGGACGTTCAATTCACGTTTGAATCAAGTGAAGGAAACACGTATCAGCGAAGGTGGCTCAGACCCGTGGCGGAGCTTCCTCTGGTGTCTGGGCCCTGACTCTGAAGCTCGTGTCCCTGGGCTCCCTCTGCACCGGTTTAGAGACAGAGGATGTTTGCACAGGAAGAAGACAGAGGGGGCTTTAAAAGGAAACGAGCCCAGGGCTTGGCGGTGAAAGGAGGGACTTTACCTGGTCTCCTGTGAGGCAGCACCTGGGGGCTGATGGCGTTGGTCCCCATGAGGACGTACTCGTAGTGCACCCCTGGGTTGGGCTGCTGGTGTATCATCTGACAACACAGAAGTCAGAGTCACTGCGCTGGCACGCACGTCCCTGTCCTCCCGGCCTGGGGTTCAGTGGGTTAAGTGGCACTATCTCTAAACCCATGGGTTAAAAACATTAGCGGACCTGTGGCAGATGAAACGAAAGCTACTTCCAGATGGCTTCCTGTCATTTGCTTTTGAAGAATCAACAACTTACAAGAAAACCAGGCTGAAAGTCAGCATTTCATACATTCCAATTAGGAAGGCGGGGGCGGGGTGGCGGGGAGCAGAACATTTCCGTCGTCCCCAGACTATCCTGTACCACGGCTAAGATTTTGCACAGTGCTCCCCAAATGTCCAAATAGATACACGTTTACGCTGCAGAGAACCATTGGGACACTAGGTGGCGAGATAGAGTCGTGCACAGGAGGGCAGACCGCTGGCGGTACCAGCCTGGGAGTCTTCAGGTTCTTTCCAAGTTTTTCTACCTGGCTGACTCAGGACAGCTCTGCCCCAGCCCTGTAACTCAGTGACTCTGGGCCGCACCCCTTCTCATCCATGGAAAGCTCCAGGACCACAATAAGACGGGGTCAGGAAACCAGGTATACGGGAAGAAACTCTCCCTGGGCCCCACTCTTTCAGAAACCGATGACAAAACCACCACTGAGCTCCTTACACTCAGCCCCGAACCTCGAAAGGGACGGGGGTGTGACCTCAGTTCCCGCCGTCCAGCCCTCAGCCCCTTGCCTCTCCCTTCACACAATCCCACGACCGGCCTGAGGTCGGAAACCCGCTCTCCCTCCTCCGTGCCTCTCCTGCGTGAGCGTGCGCCAGTGCAAACCCTGTCCCGTTTATAAAGTTATTGTTGGCCGCCACATCCGGGCCCACCCACCGTGGGCCGGTCTTTAACAATCCGGGCTTTTTATCCCTGATGCCGTTCGAAACCTACCCGGGCTCCAACGACCCACTGGACAGTGTAAAATAATATTCCAAATTAGCTATAATAAGGCTTTCTTTATAGTTTCCATTCCAGGAGCCACTAGGCCCAAGGGGAACAAACATGTAGCTGGACAGCTGAAGGCGTAATATTTGCAAAAATCTCTGACACAACACACATCGCGTGCTGGCTTTGGAGGCAGTACGAGAATGCATGTCTATCAGCCGGCTCATTCTTTTTTATCACAAAAACCCAATTTCAAGCTCTTAGTTCGTGTCACCTTTTATTTCCTGAGGTTTTTAAGAAGACTGGATTCTAGTGGTTTCTTTTAAAAACAAGGACAGGTTTTAACTCTGCGTAACTTAACAATTTAGTTTCGTGTTAAACAAGTGGAAGTCCTGCCTTCGGCAAGGCAGGGGCCGCCCAGGGACCCTCCGTACGGTCCCTGGGAGCTCCACCGGGCTGTCTGGAGTTCCCTGCGGTCCTCCTGCCTTCATTCATTCGCTCACAGGGAATTTGAAGAGGGCTGGGAACTGGGAGTGGGCTTGTCTTGCTTTAGGCATTTGCTTTCTTTTGCCGTGAAAAGAAAACACGCCAAATTAGCATTAGGAGGGAAGTGCCTGGAGGGGGTCCAACGCTCATGAAATAAAGGATACATTTTGACTCTGATTTGGTTCAACAAGTAAAATTGGTTTTACTGGGTCAATAAACTCTGAGGGTTCTAAGCATCTGGTAGAGTTTAAGGTTTCTGTGAGCTCGGCGCATTCAGGGCGAGTGGTGAAGATGAGGCTGAGCTTCAAGGGCACTTCCAGCGACTGCGCTCGGATGGTCTCGCTGAGCAGGGGTGATGGTTTGTGGCTCATTTGTTCTAAAGGGTGGCTCTTAAAAGTAACAAGACACAACATCCAGAGAGCTGCCCAGAAACATCAACACTCACATAGACATCCAAGATCTCGTTCGTGGGGCCTTCGGCCAGAAAAGACTCCCCGGCCGTGCTCGAGATCTCATTGGGACGCTTATAGGTGAACATGGTCCCTCCGCCCTCGTACTTCCCGGGCCGGTCAATGGCCCAGTTCCCGTTGATGATGGAGCGGCCAGAACGACTTCGCAAGGCTGTTGAGAAAAACGAGACAGTCTCTCAGGTAAGCCCGGGGTGCACACAAGAAACTGAACTATCCTGCCCCCAGCCCCCAGGGACTGGCTGTTGGTTCATCAAATTTTTCACTCGTATCCACTGTGTGCCAGGCACTGATCTAGGCCCTAGGACAGGCTGAGGTGTCTGGATCACAGCCCTTGGGGCTTTGTCATCTCTTCAACCCACTCTGATCCCTTCACCCTAGAAATGAAGGGAGTGAGGAGGTGAGGGGAACCCTACGTCCCAGTACCCAGGGGAGAGGTTGCACATTGCCAGCTCAGCAGCTGATTTTGGCCCACAGATGGGCTTAGTGTGGACTTCATATTGTCTCCTTAAAAATATAATTGAACTTAAATTTAAGAATTGGGAGGTTTCACATAAAAAAGTTAAGAGTCCTAGCTTGTCTTGTCAGACAAGAAGACATACTAACATTGGCTCCACTCCCCCGAGGCAGCGGTGAGGGCTGTCCCTGCCTGCTCCGGTTCGCCCTGATCCCCACGACGCCCTAGCATTCCCCAACATGGAGGCTAAGTCTCAGTGTATTACCCATTTATTAATGAATATGAATTAGCTATTCCATTTGTGATTATGCTGCATTGCTATTTTTCTTATAGAATGAATTTTCTTATAATTTGTCTACTTGTATGTTCCCTAGAAGTGGCAAAGCTAAATACAGGCCAAGAGGTTTCACATGACTTTCTCCTCTTGGGTCCGCTTCATTCACTTCCATCACCTCCCTGAGTTCTGTGGGCCTCTGAGGCTGGGAGCCGTGCTAGGGGCTTCCACACACACTGTCAAAATTAATCCTCACAGCATTGCCGAGCAGATGCGGAGCCCAGTCTTTCAGAGACTGGTTCATGGGCCAGAGGGAACTGTTCAAGTTCTGGAAGGTGGGAAGTGATGGATCTGTGATTTGGAGTCCAAACTTACAAGGCTGATAAGAAAGGAGGAGGGGGCAAGAAACAGGAGTTAGGGTGGATGAGAAAGAACAGCACGTGGGAGCAGACTTTCTTCCCTTTGACATGTGACACCTTGAAGCCCATGAGCCAAAGGCAGAGTGAAGGCGATCCTGTTGGAAGTGCCATATAAACAGTGGGTCCTGGGGTAATCACTGGCTCGTTGGGCTTTCACTTGACAACATTCCTAAATTGAATTCTTTACAACACGTTATGAAAAAATTAATACGTAAATTATTGAGAACAATATAATAAACCTCTAGGCACCCACTGCCCATCGTTAACAATAATCAACTTGGAACTTCCGGTGAAGGTGGAGGTGTAGGTAGACACACTCTGCCTCTTCACACAACCAAAAGAAAGACAACAACAAATTTAAAAACAAAAATCAATGAGAACTGACAGAAAATTGGACTGTGTGGAAGTCTGACAACCAAGGAGTTAAAGAAGAAACATTCATCCAGACTGGTAGGAGGGGCAGAGAGGGGCAGCCAGGGTGGAAAGGACTCACAGCAAGGCGGCGGCTAGAGGACTGGGGTGGGCGGTCCCCCATTTGCATGTGGATGAACCGGGAGGAAAAACTGGCGAGCGAGACAACCCAGGATTCCAGCACGGGAAAATAAAGCCTCTAAACCTCTGAGTGAAAAAACCTGTGAGGGTTGAAGCGGCAGCTGGAGAAACTCCCAGCCTCACAGAAGAGTTCATTGGAGAGACCCACAGGGTCCTAGAATGTATACAAGCCCACCCACCTGGGAATCAGTGCCAGAGGACCCAATTTGCTTTTGGGTAGTAGGGGCAGTGACTGAAAACTGGCAGAGAGCGGAATAAGCAGCATTTGTTCCCTTTTGGACCCCTACCCCCACTAACAGTGCCACAACACAGTGATATGGGTTGTCCCACCCTGGTGAACACCTAAGGCTCTGCCCCTTACTATGAAGTGGGAGCTGAGACCAAAAAATGGCCCAAATGAAAGAACAGATCAAAGCTCCAGAAAAAATACAACTAAGCAATGAAGAGATAGCCAACCTATCAGATGCACAGTTCAAAACACTGGTTATCAGCATGCTCACAGAAATGGTTGAATATGGTTGCAAAATAGAGGAAAAAATGAAGGCTATGAAAAGTGAAATAAAAGAAAATGTACAGAGAAACAACAGTGACAGGAAGGAAACTGGGACTCAAATCAACAATTTGGAGCAGAAGGAAGAAAGAAACACTCAACCAGAACCAAATGAGGAAACAAGAATTCAAAAAAATGAGGAGAGGCTTAGGAACCTCCAGGACATCTTTAAACATTCCAACATCCGAATTATAGGGGTGCCAGAAGGAGAAGAGGAAGAGCAACACATTGAAAACTTATTTGAACAAATAATGAAGGAGAACTTCCTCAACCTGGCAAAGGAAATAGATTTCCAGGAAGTCCAGGAAGCTCAGAGAGTCCCAAAGAAGTTGGACCCAAAGAGGAACACACCAAGGCACATCATAAATACATTAGCCAAGATTAGAAATAAGGAGAGAATCTTAAAAGCAGCAAGAGGAAAGGAGACAGTTACCTACAAAAGAGTTCCCAGAAGACTATCAGCTGATTTCTCAAATGAAACCTTGCAGGCAAGAAGGGGCTGGAAAGAAATATTCAAAGTCATGAACGGCAAGGACCTACATCCAAGATGACTCTATCCAGCAAAGCTGTCATTTAGAATGGAAGGGCAGATAAAGTGCTTCCCAGAGAAGGTCAAGTTCAAGGAGTTCATCATCACCCAGCCCTTATTATATGAAATGTTAAAGAGATTTATCTAAGAAAAAGAAGATCAAATCTGAACAGTAAAATGATAACAAACTCACAACTATTAACAAGTGAACCTAAAAATAACAAAAACAAAAACGAACTAAGCAAACAACTAGAACAGGAACAGATTCACAGAAATGGAGATACATGGAGGGTTATTAGTGGGGAAGAGGGTGGGGGAGAGAGGGGGAAAAGGTTTAGTGAATAAGTAACATAAATGGCAGGAAGAAAATAGACAGGGGGAGGTTAAGAATAGTATAGGAGATACAGAAGCCAAAGAACTTATATGTATGACCCATGGACATGAACTAAAGGCGGGGAATGTGGGTGGGAGGGGGTGTGCGGGGCGGAGGGGAATAAAGGGGGGGGATGGGACAACTGTAATAGTGTAATCAATAAAATATATTTAAAAAAACAATAATCAACTCATGGCTTATCTTGTTTCACTTTGCAAACCCCGGACTCTATTTACCCTTAGGCTTTTCAGTAGGTGTCTCTAACATAAGAACTTTTGTTTCTTAACCCAATTTTCACCAGCGATTCTACAATGGGCCGTCACAGGCCCGAAGAGCTGGAGGCTGCCTGAAGGGGAGAAAGAGCCTTCAATTTCCAGGCAGCCTCCCCTGCAGACTCCGCCCCTGGCTGGCTGGTTGCCATGGCTACCAAGAGACCACAGCTGCGGAACCCTGAATCTGAATTATAAAATCAGTTCAGCCTACTGCGTGGCAAAGAAGGCTCAAGAGTAGAGACTGAGGAGGGGCAGGTTTGGGCTGTTTTCTATCAAAACCACACTTCTTGAGAGTGGTCCATGGATAGTGTTTCCATGTCCTCATTTCCCACTCATTCCTCAACCATCTCTGTTTGGTTTCTGCCATTATTCCACGGAAATGATTCAAATCCACGGCACCAAGACCGCCACATTGCTAAGTCCAACGGGCACTTTCCAGGCCTCCTCTTACCGGGCATCTCGGCCGCGGCGGGCACTACTGACCACTCCATCCTATTCGGAACACTTTCCCTGGCCCCTGGGCTCGCTCTCTACCTGCTTGCAGGCTTCCGGTTTTCCTTTCTCTCTCAGGTTTACTCTACTCAGCAATTAAATGTTAGCATTCTTTAGGGATTACGAGTAGATGCGATTGAGGTGCTGTGCTCCTCTCATGGGCCATTTTGCCTATGTCCATAGCTTTAATTACGTCCTCAGTGACTTCCAAACTTACGTGTCCAATCCAGACATTTCCTCGGGTCCCAGGCTTTTGTATCCAATTGCCTACTTGGCAGCTTCACTCAGATGCGTTGCCTTAGACGGAACTCATCCTTGACTCCTCTAGTGTTCCTGATTTCATTCAGGGGCTTCCCATCTAATCAGAACCCCGATCGTCCTGGACGCCGCCTCCCTTCCTTAGCACCCACACCCAATCCATCGTCAAATGTTATTTGGCCTCTTCCGTATTTCTTGAACCCCTCTACTTTTCTTCACGTCCACGGCCACAGGCAAGTCACGGCTTACCCGCACTAACTCAGAAACAGTAGGCCTTCTACTTGGTCTTCCTGTTTCCTCTCTTTTCAGCCGGAACAATCTTTTCAGAGTGCAGAGTGCAGAACTACGGCTTAGAATCATTCCATGGCTTTCTATTTATCTGGGGGAAACCCCCCAATCACTAATGGGGCTGGGGCCCTCGGTGACATGGCCCAGCCTCCTCTGGTGCCACCGTTCTTGTCCCCGTGCTCTGCGCTCGGGCCTTCTTTCGGCTCATCTGTCCTGTCCCTCTCCCTCCACCATGCCGTGCCTTCTTCCAGAAATGCCTCCCCTAGCGCCCAATCCTAGTTGTTCTTTTTTTCCTTTCTTTTTAAAAACTTGAATTTACTGGAGTGACGTCAGTTAGTAAAATTGCATAGGTTTCAGGGACACAGTTCTATGATACACCACCTGTATATGGAATTGCGCTCACCACTCCGAGCCAAGTCTCCTTCCATCACCGTTTATCTCCCCGTTACCCTCTTCTACCCCACTGACCTCCTTTCCCTCTGGTCATCACCGTACTGTGGTCTGTGTCTAGGATTTTTTTTTTTGCTTAATCCCTTCACCATGTTTATGCAGCCCCTCCTTCTCCCCTCCCCTCTGACAGCTGTCAGTCTGTTCTCTGCATCTATGAGTCTGCTTCTGTTTTGTTGGTTCATTTCTTCTGCTCATTCGATTCCACACATAACTGAAATCATACGGGACTCGCCTCTCTCCTGTTCGTTCTTCGGCGGCCAGCTCCTCAGTGCAGTCTTCTCCCACTCCTGGTCCAGGCCTGTCTCTTCTCTCCCTAACAGATGGAAGAGCTTTCCCTTCAAGGCACTCGACTCGGTGTGCAAACGCCCCCGTTCAGAGTGTGACAGGATTAACGTCTGTCTCCCAGCACACTGTGAGACCACAGGGGCCGAGGCAGTGGGGTTTCCTACTGTTGGAGCTCCGGCGCTCCGCACCACGCTCGCCATGCAGTAGGAATGTCCTATTTGCTTGACGCAAAAATGTGTCATAGAAAAAGGCAGCAGCTCAAAAGAAAGACTGGCAAAGAACAATAACTACATGATTGCAGACAACCAACTACAAATATTCCATAAGCAAACAAAAAGAGGCTCTACTTTACTTATATTGCGTTGGCCAAAATGTGTTTGGTTTCTTCCAGAACATGGCTGTAGTAGCGCTTAGTTGTCTTTAACTTCATTCGAAACAATTTTGTTAGATTGCATTGTGACAGCTGTCATATCAGTGTGCATTTAAAAAAGTCTCAAAATTGGTGAATTTTTGTGTAGCCATTTTATAATATTGAAGATGGAGGAAAATATGCAACATTTTTGGCATACTATGCTTTATTGTTTCAAGAACGGTAAAAACATAACTGAAATACAAAGAAAGATTTATGCAGTGTGCAGAGAAGGTATGTGACTGATCGAACGTGTCCAAAGTGGTTTGCAAAGTTTCATGCTGGAGATTTCTCACTGGATGATGCCCCAGGGTCGGGCAGACCCGTTGAAGTTGATAGCGATCAAATTGATACATCAATGGAGAACAATCAATGTTCTACCATGTGGGAGGTAGCCAGCATACTCAGGACATCCAAAGCAACGAAGTTATTGGTGAAAAGGAAAAAATGTGTCTCTTATTCTATGGAAAAAAAAATACGTACTTTTTGGCCAACCCAGTAATTTAAGAAATGTAAATCAAAGCCACGATGAGATATGTTTGATCCGCCAGATTGACAAATGTTTTAAAAGATTTATGCTGTCAGAATTGACAGAATATGAATAAGCAAGCACCCATTACCTTATCAGTGGGAACATAAACTAATTCAACCATATTGGAGGGCAGTGGTTATATTGTTAAAACTTTTAAGTGCCCATACACTTGACCCAGGAATTGTATGTCTAGGAAACTACTTGAGGTATATCTTTTGCTAAATACACAAAAGTGTTTGTAACGAAGATGTTCTCTGCAAGTTTTTAAAAAAATTCTCACCCAAGGACACGCTTATTGATTTTAGAGAGAGGGGCAGGGAGGGAGAAATAGAAGGGGAGAAAGATAGATGTGAGAGAAACATCGATTAGCTGCCTCTCATATGCACCCCTACCGGGGACTGAACCCACAACCTAGGCATGTGCCCTGACTAGGGACCGAACCCATGGACTTTTGGTGTACAGGACGATGCTCCAACCAACTGAGCCACATCGGACACAGCTCTGCAGGCTTTTTTTTTTTAATGTAGAAAAAAACTAAAAACAACCTAAACATCCACCAGAAGAAGACTGTTGAGAGAATTATAGAGGATGCCCCCCAGTGTGGCCCTAAAAATGACGAGGCCGGGCTGCGTGGGGGCATGGCAAGGCTCCGCGATAATTTTTAAAGAAAACAAAAATGCAAACAGTGTGTTGGGTCTCCTTTGTGCGTACTTTTCAATAAAAGCATATACATAAAACACGCAGGCACATGCATAAACTTTTTGGGGACAAAAACTAGGGTTTAGGTTGGGATGAGAGAGGAGAAAGGAGACATTATTTCCATTTTCTATCTTTTTTTTTCTTCAACAAGGTCACTGTTTAAAATTCAGTTACAATGATACAGTCATTTCTTTTAGGCAATTAGCTTGCAAAATTTTTTATCAACTGCCTAAGTATTATTACATTGTTTTTTTGTGGTTCTTGTAAGTACAGGCAAAGGCATACCCCATTTTATCTCTTTTTACTACAATTCAAATTTTGCTTTATCATATGCCTATATTCCTTTTCTTTAGACTTAAACGTTTTAATTACTATAAAGGACACAGTACAAACAGACTGACTCCCGAGGGATATATGTATTTCCTCTCTTTACAACTTCTCCTTAGAACCCCATTTAGAAGCTCAGAATTGAGGTAAGTCCTGGCTAAGATTTTACGGCCCATAATGGCTATATTGTAGGAGAGGGTGTTACCTGGAAACCAGAAGGTCCAGTAACAAACCATCTGAAATATTGCGGAGGAGAGAGATGCCAGGGCCTCCCAGGAAATCAAACACGGGGATCACGAATCCTTTTACCTTGTGCCCCCTCTAAAGGTTTACATGAATCCTCACTCCTATAACAGCAAAGCACTAAAAAAGCTGTATTAGATTTTCAGCCAACAGGGTCCTGGTTCCACATGCCCAGGGGTTAGCTTCTGACACAGCGCCCAAACTGGCCGCGACGTGGCCGGGCACACTGGAAGCAGCTGCGCCTGCGGGTCATGGGCCTGCCGGCAGCGTCAACACCGTGAAAACAGTGTCCGGGACGACCCCACAGAAAGTGCTGCGGACTCATGTCTCTTGCCAGTGGTGTGTGCACCGCGGGTCAAGCTTTGGCAAAGCCTGTTTGAAAGTCAGCCTCCCAGCGATGTCAACGTGAGGAAACCACTTTTGTTTGACATTTGGGTTTATTCCAGTTTTGGAGGTCCGCGCTTGACGTGTATGTTTGGTTTAAACCATCTGCACCAGCAATGCCCTTCTCCAAGATTCCTGCGGGAATGGCGTACCTGTCCAGCCCTGGTTCTCCCACTTTACCCCATAATCTCAGTGCCCGTTGCTGATGGCCCAGCCACAGGCTTCCGCAGTTGAATAAAGAAGGTCGTTTCCTTTGAGCAAACAGGTCACTGTGATCTCGACACCTGTTTCTGCCTTTGGAAAATGAAGGTTAAATGTTCTCCTAGTAGCAAAATTCCAACCTTCTTAATCTTTCAGCAGTTCTTAGAAGTTATTTGGGAAGCAGCCCAACGAAATCAAAGGCGAAGGGTCCGACACCACTGCCCACCACCACAGCGCCAGCTGGGGGTCTGCAGCCCTGCCGTTTCCCGTCCAGCCTATGGGTTTCCACAAAAGCCCACACGTGGCACAAAATCAAGTGAGTCTCGGAATATGCTAGCTCCTCTGGAAATGGAACACGACTACTCATGTCCTACTACCACCTTGGAAGGGCCTCTCAACTGCCTCTTTGTTTTAGCATTCCTCCCATTAGACATGAAGGCAACACACAACAGTGCCAGCAGGACTGTGACTTTGTCACCCGTGGAAGTCACATATTCGAGGTCTGTCCAGAAGGTATCTAGTCATGGACTATAATGAAAAATAGAAACATTTATTGAAGAAGATACAAGATACAAGAACATTGAACATAAGACAATGATGCCTCAACCCCCTTCAAAGTAGGCACTTTGGGACCTCACACAGTTCTCCCTATTGCCATCAGCTTCCCTGTTGGATATTCCTGAATCTCATGAATGGTCTGAAGTCTCTTCCCTTTCAAAGGTACTTTTAGTTTTGGAAAAGCCAGATATCACAGGGCATCAAATCTGGGCTGTAGTGGGGCTGAGTCACCTGGGTGATTTGATCTTTTGCCAAAAAACCCTGCATGAGATGTGATGCATGAGTGGGCATGTTGTCGTGATGAAGCTGCCAATCACCAGGTGCCCATAGCTATGGCCTTCTGAATCATCTGAATAGTTTCTGTGGGGAAATGTTCAAGCTTAATGAAAAATTTGATGCAGATTTGTTGCTCTCCTTGCTCAGTCATTTTGAATGCAATGGTCACACACTACACATGCTCACTCAATGGCATCTGCCACCCCCACTGACCAGTACAGTGAAGTCGTCACTGTTCACTCATGTGCATTCCAGTCCACGCTCCTTGGCTGCCAGGTTACATGGATGTCATGCAAACATTTCTCGTTATGTTAACAATGGCTGGACTTTTTCTGGACAGACTTTGATATTCATATGACATTAAGATGTTACATATATTTTTGAAAAATTGTTTAAAAACTCATCACTATGTAGAACAATTACTGTAATTATGAGACCCTCCAAGAGATCTATTTTAATGTTAAAGAAACACGTGTTACTATATTGCAAATTTGTTTTCTAAAAATTTGTTGATAACTACATTTCAATACAACTGGTTTCCTTTGTACTCTTCTGTATCTTATTTTATGGATTTAAAAACAATATTCTGAGAAGGCACCCGCTGACTGTCAAGGGAGCCCATGGCACAAATAAGTGAAGAAACTCTGGTTTGATGATTAGTGGTTTTCAGAACACAAATGAATAGAGAATACGGCCAATAATACTATAATAACTTTGTATGGTGAGAATAATAACAGCGTGGTGATCACTTTGTAATGAATATAAATATCAAATCACTATGTTATATACCTGAAACTAATATAATATTATAAATCAATTATGCTTCAATAGAAAACCCACAAATGAACTTAAAATATGAATGCCAATCATATAATATGAATGCCAGGACGCCTATTACCTTTCTTATACCGATGAGGAAATAGGCTCAGAGAGATTAAGTAGCTTGCTCCAGTTCATGGACTATTATGCAGAGTTCAGCACTTGAACTTCGATAATCTGGTTCCACATTCTTTCCCTTACACCAGTGTGGTCTTTGGACCAGCAGCATCAGCACCCCTGGAAGCTGGTGAGATATGTAGGTTCAGGTTGGCTGGATGAGAAACTCTGGGGTGGGGCCCAGCATCAGGACCCCCAGGTGTCTGTGGTGCATTTGAAGTTGTAGCTCCACCACAGCACACCCTTTCTCTGATCAAAAGAGGAGGCTTCTCAGTCAAGGGAGGAAAGGTTTCACCTCTCATCTTCTGGCTCTGCCTGAGTACCAGGGCAGGCACAGAGGAGGGGGCCAGAGGGTCAGTCTGGGGGTGGGGCCTCCGCTCCGCCCTCCTGCTGAAGCCCTCGCCACAGGCCCTCTCTCCTTGTCTGTGAGTATTTGGGGTTCTCAGAGCCAAGTTTTTCGAGGTATCAGCAATCCATCTGAGAGGACACCTATAATTGCGTGACTTTATACACAGGGCATAACCATTAGCATTTGGACTGTGACTAATTCTTGGCAGGGAGGTGGGGGAGGAGGTATGAAAGAGTCCAGTTCAACTGAACACACACGACCTCCAGATGCTCAGCCCACCACCGTGGCGTTACACCCTACACACCGTCTCCTCATGGTCACTGACTGGCTGCATCCGGCGACAGAAAAGCAGGAGCTCCAGGCGGGCGGTTAAGTTCTGATGTAGTTGCCAATTCCCGAACACATGTGAGATTGATCTGATTAGGTCATTTCAGTTGAATTAATTACATTGGCAGCCTCATTTGTAGCTGTATTAAAGTTTAAAAAAATTAGGATATAACTTATATACAGTGAAGTATTTAAATTATGAGTTTATAGCTCAGTTTTTATATTTATATTGCACTGGTGTTACTACTACCTGAACAAAGATATAGACCATTCCAGCCCTGAAGGCTCCTTTCCGCCCCCTCAAAGTCATTACCCTTGTCCCCACAAGGCTCGAGGGTTAGTGACAACTGCTCTGCTGTCCAGCACCACAGGTTAGCCTGCTTTTGAATTTCACATAAACGGAGTAACACCATACACACTCTTTTGTGTTGGACACTTTTAGTTAACTCTATGTCCACAAGATACGTTCACACTGTTGCATTTATCAGTGCTTTCTTTTTCATAGCCATTTAATGTTATCCCATACGACTGTGCTGCCATGTATTTACTTTTTCTGTCACTGATTGACTTTTGGTTTGCTTCCAGCTTTTGATACTTATGGGGAAAGCTACTATAAACATTCTTGTATGTTTTTGGTGGACATAAGTCCTTATTTTTGTTGGGGGCTTGCCCAGAAGTAGAATTGCTAGGTTATAAGTACAGGCACGTTTAGTTGTAGAAGGCATGCCAAACATTTTCCCAAAGTGGTTGTACCCTGGAGCTGACGCTGGGAGCCAGGGACCTCACTGCGGAAAAGCAGACTTGCAGCTCTGCAGCGGGGGAAGGTGACGCAGAGCCCTAGAGTGATGGATTTGCATTTGACGTAGTGTGAATTCATGATCTTGAAATTATGCATATGTTTATGTACACGTGTTTATGTACGTGTATGTATGCATATAAATGTGCATATCTTAGGTATGCATATGTATCTGTACAATACGGGCCTACATTTCCTAGCTCTGTCTACTGAGAGGGCTAAGAAGCAAAAACACTCCACTAGCAAAAGCATACCTAGTACCTTAATCATGGTCCCTAATACCATTTCCCAGTAAAAGGCACCATTTCCTGGAGAAAATGACTAGTTCCAGAGATGGCACAACACAGGTACATGATAAGCATGGCGGTGTTCACTGGAACTCTAGGGACATGTCACGGGGGCATAGGAGTCACCTGGAAGGAGCTCCTACTAGCCACTTCTGGAATCCTGTGAGCACCCAAATAAGTATGGTAATAAGTTGTACATTTTCAAAAGAAGAAAATTTATGAGTCTGTATCAATAAGTAGATTATTATTATTATACATGTAATAAATACATGAGGGAGAAGGGAGAGCTCTTTCTAATGAGGAATCTTGAGGGCTGGCTGGTCACTCTGGAGGTATTGCTGGCGTCAGAGAATCACTTTGCAGTTGTGATGGTAAAGACTGGATCAGGCAGGAATCATCGATAGATGTTCCATGTTGGAGCATTTTGGTGTGGAGTAAGATATTCTGTTGGTCTTATAGGTCACTCAGACTCTTCATTCGTTATAAGGGAGAAAAAGGAACAACAACTATCCAGTGGAGAAATCGGGCAACACTTTACCAGGCACTCAGAATCTGCACGGCCGGTGAGCAAAGGCGAACACCGACGTCCCGATGAGGCAGCAGGGAAAGGATGCGCCCCGCGGGGCGGTGCTCTGGCTGGCAGCGCATCGTTTCATCAGACAGTGAGGAACATTCGAGAGTTTGAAAGGGGGGGGTTGTACTCTTCAGAAATGTCAACATCATGAAAGACAAAGCAAGTCTACAGAGCAGATGAAAGGAGGAGAGAGAGAAACGTCAACTAAATGCAATTCCTGACCCGGAACCAGATCAGACCCTGAACCGGAGTTAGAGAAATGACAGAAAGGACATTATTCGATCAACTGACACGACTGGAACATGGGTGGTAGACGAAACACTTGTGAGTATGGCATGAACGTAAACGTGTGACGTGGTTAGCTATGCTGCAGTTACTCTAGAGAACGTGCCTGTTCTAGGAAGTACTCACTGCAACCGAAGTGGTTCCAGGCAAAGGGCCATGGTGTATGTAATACACTCACACAGTTCGGAGGAAAACATCTAGGTGACTCCGGATCAAGGGAATACAGGAGTTCTCTGTACTATTTTTATGTTTGTGACATTTTTAAAATTTCAAATTACAGATGCTCCTTGACTTATGAGGGGGTGACATCCTGATAAACTGTATGTTGAATATGTTGTAAGTCGAAAATGCCCTTAATCCGCCTCACCTCCCGAACCTCATAGCCTAGCCTACCTTGAACGGCTCAGAACACTTATGTTAGCCGACAGTGAGGCAGAATCATCCAACTTATATTCTGTTTTACAATAAAGCGTTGACTACCTCATGCAATTTATTGACGACAGTACTGAAAGTGAAAGCAGAGCGGCCGTGTGAGTCCTCACCTTTCATGCACACGGCCGGAAGCACGCTGGGTCTGGAGAATGTGTGGGGCATTGAGCTAAAACAGAAACACTGGCAGCACAGTGCACTGCAGGGTCCCGCTGCGTCCCCTGGTGACCGCCTGGCTGACGGGGAGCTGTGGCTCCTGCCACTAACCAGTGTCATGGGAGAGTAATCAGACCTTATGTTGCTAGGTTGGGAAAAGATCAAAACCCAAAAGTCCAAGAATGGCTTCCACATATCACTTTTGTACCATCAACAAGTCGAAAAATCACTAAGTCAAACCATCCTAAGTCAGGGACCATCTGTATTTCCAAATAAAAAGTTGTTAAAATGCACAAATTAACTCCCTTTCCCACAAATCTTCATGCTTGGGTTCCAACGCCCAGAGGTTGGGATTTAATTGGTTGGGGTACAACTTGGGCACTGAGTGATTTAAAAGTAAGTCCCCTTGTAAGGCCCCTTGGCTCCCCTTGTAACAGGGTACAGCCAAGGAGGGGGGGCAAATAGGGATTTGTAATGGGGTCCAGAACTTGGTGTCCAGGAAATATTAGAAAAAAAAAATATAGGATGTCCTCACCCCCACCAAGTCTGCGCTGGGGGATGGGACATATGGAGCAGGGCCATTGAGAGCTGTTTTGCATAGCAACAGTTTTGCAGATAACCTCTAGAACAGTCATTTAACATCTATAACCTTTAACTGGTTTCATGGATATGTTAAACAGCTGTGGCCATGCTTTGAGCCAGGGGGATGGAAGTGACTTCCACCCAGGATGTAACTGGGAGGCAACTCCCTGTGGTTATAGCACCTGCGTGAGAGCTTGGAAATGACTGGTTCCACACCACAGGGCCACACCTGCCCGGACTTACTATGGCTGCCCAGTAAAGCTGGAAGAATTCGGGAATGCTGGCAGGTGTAACTGATTGTGGGAGGAGTTGGAAATGGTGCAGCAGAGGAAGACTGGCGCTGGGATTTAAACCCAGGAGCGACAGCCATGCGGGGTCTTTTTGGGACCATGCGGCTTGGGCAGAGAAGAACCTCGGACTTCTATTTCTTTTTCTGAGATACGGTACCCAGGACGGGGCAGAGGGGGAAGAAGGGCTGTACGTCTGTGGGTGTTCTAAAGGACTTTGGGATCTCAATGAAGACATGAAGTCTTTACTCTTAAGTTTGTATAACTCTTTAAATAAATAACCCCTTTCTTTTTCACCAGTCTGTGGTATTGAGAGACATCTTTCCCCGGTGACGGACAAGGTGAACCTAGTACGGGGTGGGGGACCCCTGAAGCACAAGGGTGGGTCTTTTCGGTAATAGTATACCATTCCCCCCATCCCCAGGTCTGTTCTGTAACACCCAGATGATACTAATTACAGCCAAGCTGGCCCAGACCCAACGTCCCACGCTGGCCGCTGACTGCTGCGTCCTGAATTGCCACTCTGCTGTGGCTGCACATCGATTTTTCAAAGGCTTCGAGTTAACTCTTTGGAGATAATGGCTAGAAATACTCACCTTAATGAAGGGAAGACAATGTGTCTAATCAAACAAGAGAGGCAGACGAAGCCCCAGTGTTCTTTAAAATGCTCCGAACCCCCGCCACCCGGCACACGCGTGCTAAGGGAAGACCACGTGTGCAGACCACACAAAACACGCTGTCACTGTTTTGCTCCATAAAAACTGCCGAAGGCCAACAGTGGTTCAGAATCAGTTTGGGAATCTGAATGGGAAGAAGACTTAGAGTTCAGCTTCGATGGCAGGAGAATGAAGTTGTATCTGTACCAATATCTGTTGTGCCTGGTTTCTATTATTAAGTTTCTGTCCCTGTTTCATCTCATATGTTAATATAACAACCTCCCTGGATAGAAGGCGAGGGCTTTAAAGGCAGAGACTGCGACTTAGGCATTTTTGCCCACTGCTTGGCTCTCAACAAATGCTTGTGGGACAGAAGAACATTGTGAGCCATATTGTTCTGATCGATCTTATTTTAACCTTGGAGTTCAGATGAGAGCGTCTTGGAAACACTGCTTAAAGTCCTGTTTATCTGGATATTCCAATCACAAACACGCCCTCCCTTTCTCCTGACCCAGTGGTAGACGTGCCCAGGGATGCAGAAAAATTCTACTCAACAAAATAAAAAAACAAGCATTTCTTTCTAGATAGACACAGGCCCAGTTTGATAAAGTGTCCAAATTATGATTTCTGTTAAACAAACATACACACATATCACACAGTAATTTTTCAGTTCAGATTTGCTTTGGCATTTGGGGGTTGGAAAAAAATTGAACCCATGCGATTTTCTAAAATATGATGTAACACATTTGGACGGAAACTCCAAACTCAGAGAAAGAGGGCTGGCTGGTCTTTGGCACGCTACAGGCCCAGGTTGTGAGGGGTTTGAATAAAGAGAAATGCCAAGCCTTTGTTCTTATTTCATTGCTAAATTATAGCTAAGTACAGCTAATTCTCATTCAAGATATTAACATGTGATTTCTTTCGACTCCCAGCTTCCTTTGAATACTTACTAACTATAAAGAAAGTTTTTGTTTTTAAGCCTCTAATAATGTTGTACGTAACAGATTCCATCCACGGTTGAAGTAAGAAAATGACCTGGGCAAAGCAGTATTGGGGCCGTGAAGCAGGACGGCCGCAGCTTTGGGGGCTCGGACACGTTCTCATACAGTGGGGACCGGGGTGGGGTGCTGGGAGGGCAGTGGGCCTCGGGGGAGAGGTGGCATCTGAGCAAGAGTGTTCACAGTGAGGAGCACTCGCCAGGCAGAGGACAGGGACAGAGAAGGGCATGGCCCAAGGCAGAGGCAGGAGGAGCCCCGCGCTTGGAGGGCCGGGGGACAGTCCGGTGTGCTAGAGAAGGGGCGCCATGAGGTGCTGGGGCTGGAGTGGAGTGGCGCTGTGGCCTGAGAGCCCCTGTTGGAGAGGCTGGGAGGGAGGCCAAGGGCAGACTGTGGGCTGGACGGCGGGCCCTGGGAGTAGTGCAAAGGTTTCTTTCTGATGGGGTGGAGATCCAGTTTGTAGGGATCCCCCTGCAGCCAAAGAGGAAGAAGTCCAGAGGTACCCTCGTGCCCGGTCCCTGAGCTCCCACGGCTCCTCGCAGGCGGGGAAAGGGCCATGTCTGCCCCGGAGAAGGCGTCCAGTGGAGCACCTTACAGCTCCGTTCACCCAGAGGTAAGCCCAGTAACTTTCTCACCCTACGCCGACCTGCTTCCTAACCCCTCCTTTAAAAAAAATATTATTCTCCCTTGACTCAGATTCAAGTTTTGGAGATCACTTTTGGCTCTTTCCTATCTTTCTTTTCCGCTGGTCAATCATTCATCAGAAATATCACATTCTTGACCTGCTGCAGCGTTGGTCTCCTTCCTTTCCTCTCCTGCATCCAGGCTCTCTGTGCCTCGCACTGGACACTCGCCTTGCCCTGGAACACCCGCACTGCAGAGCAGCACGGATCTCCCTGCATGCTCTGAAGCCCACCTTTCCTCCCGTCCTTCCTCTGCCCCCACACCTCCTGATGCAGTCGAGGTCTTGTTGATTTGACTCTACCTTCAACCACCTCACACAACCTGTGTCCTCATTCAATCAAATGCAGAACATGTCAGTGATGTGTGTCTCTGCTATGTAAAAACATTCTCCTGTGATTTTTCACAGGGCAGGAGCCCTGTCTTCCACGGCACCTGACGAAAAGACCTCTGTAGAGGATGTGCGGGTGACCTGGCTGCGACATCTGTCACCCCATTGATTGCCAGGGTTGACTGGGCTGATCTGGCTGGCTAGGCGGGTGTCCCCTCCCTCCCTCCCCGATCCATGCGCGTCCCTCCCAAAGCTGCGTGCTCGGTGGTAGAGGATGACCTTCTCAACTAGAGGAGAGGACCAGTCCTCGGTCAAGGGCATACGAGCAGCCGTGCTCCCCTGCTAGAACCTCCAAACAAGCTCTCCAAAAGACCTCGGTAGACGCTGCTGGACACTGCCGGCGTCCCCTCGCATCCCGAGGGTCCTGTTTCCGCGCTGCTTTCTCCTGCTTCCAACCTTCTGGCCCTAATCTCAGTGACTATGCCCTGCTCCTCGAGGCTCCGTCAGCTGCTGTCTTGATGGTTTTCCTCTCCTACATGCTGATTCTCAGGTCCCCAAGATTTTTTTTTTAACCTTAGGAGCAGAAAGTTGAATTACTCAGACTCCTCAGCTCATGGGGCTGTAGGGCACAGCTCTCCTGTCTTATTTGATTTTCCCCTTCACACGGGATGCCCACAGCCACCGCCTCCTGCCTGTCCCAGCACGCGCCTACCCGAATGTAAAATATATGTATATGCGTAGTTCACACGGATGGCACCATTTTCCCAACAACTCTCTGCTTTGAAGATCCACCTTTGTTACCGTCATGTCTGTTTAGAGAATTGTTTTCTAACTGCTCCTAATGTTCCATGGCCTCTACCCACCTACATGGGCATTTCTCTCTGTGGTCCACAGTGTCGGCAAAGGCTGGTATTCAGAAGAGACTCAGTGGGTGTTTGGTGACAAAATACCAAAGCCAGGAGGCCTGTTTTTAAAAACAGCAACCTGACCGATAGCAAGAGAAGAGTTTGATCAGGGTTCACCTGGGCAGGTGAAGTGTAGGGACACATTTACAAGGGTGCACCCATCTCTTAGCACGGGCAGGGAACACCGGGGTTGTGAAAAACACAACATGTCAGAGGTGAGGTTAGAGTTCAGCTTTTCCTGCCTCCTGGTCCTCTGGCCAGTGCTGCCTCGAAAGTTTTCACTAAGGAGTATCCATGGTGACTTCATGGAGTTGTAGGAGAAGGGACCCCAAACCCGAAATTACCTTCCAGAGGGTGGGCCCCTTAGAGTATAGGCTTCCACTGCTAGGCGAGTGTTCAAGGAACCCGCCCGTATCAGTGTGCCAGCTGGTGTTGTGGTGAGAGGCTGCGTTCGGCTTCAGTGAATTTTTTTGAAGACTGAACGCATTTGCCCATTTCATGATGGGTAATTTACGAGTGCACCTGCCCACAGTACACTGAGGGTTCAGCAGTTTTTGACCAAAAACAGCATGACCCCGTACCCCACCCTCCCTATTCACCCGATCTCACCCTGAGTGACCTTTTTTTTGTTTCCCCAGATGAAAAAAGTCCTCAAATGAAAACGTTTTGCCAGTGTGGAAGAGGTGAAACAAAAAAGGGCAGAAGCACTAAAAAGGCATCAAAATCGATGAGTTTAAAAACTCTTTTGAGCAGCGGGAAAACTGTCTGGGTAGGTGTATTGCATCAAATGGAGAGAGTACTTTGAAGGTGACAGAAGTTTAAACCTGTAAAAGTAAATACACAATTTTCTATAAAAAATTCTGAGTTTTGGGGGTCCCCCCTCACATATTAACCCTGAATTAGAGGATTCCACATGGGAGACAGAACACATCCCAAAAGAAGCATCCTCCATAGCCAGCAAGAGGCGAATCCCCGCCCCGCTCCCTATGAAACAGGAAAGTCCTCTATGAACCGGAAGAAGAATGCGCTACCGACCACTGTGCAGTGGGTGTGCTTGGCCTTTGCACAGCCACACAAACTGTACTGGGTTGAACAGCGTTTCCCCAAACTCACGTCTGCCTAGAACTTGCGAATGTGACCTTATCGAGAAATGTGATCTTTGTGGCTGTGATCAAGATGAGATCACACTGGATTACGGTTAGCCTTCAATCCAATGGTTGGTGTCCTTAAAAAAACCACACAAGGCAATTTGGACCCTCAGACACAGAGACACAGTGGGAGAAGGCCATGGGATAAGGCAGAGATTGGAGTGACCAGCCACTGGGCAAGGACGCCAACTGCCAGCAAGCCCTTGAAGGCAAGAGAGAGACACAGAACAGATCTTCCCTCTGAGCCCCAGAGAAGCAACCAACCCTGTTGAGACCTTGCTTTCCGAGTTCAGATCTCTGGCACTGTGAGCGAATGAAATTCTGCTGTTTTTGTCCACCTGGCTTGTGGTGTTTGCCACGGCAGCCCTAGCTGACACCTGTCATCTAATTCATGCTGTGTGCTTAGGCTGTAAGTGTACGGTGGGTGTATACAGATTAGCTTGCCACAGAGTAAAATGCCAGTATTTGAATCCAGAGTTTTAGTAGTAAACAGACCTATCATAAATAGAGAAAAAATGCCCAGAGCCTTATTCCAATTCCAGAGCACAGAACGTGTGGTTAAACTGGACTGACAGTGGAGAGGCAGAGTTCTCAGCACCATGGGCCTGCTAGTGTTTTAAATTTTATTACATATACAAACATGTAATTGTATTCAGTTCCATTCCTGTTCTAGGCACTGCGTAACCCAAAGGTCCCTCAAAGGTGGGGATTTGGGTAATTTTTTTTAAATGACAAAAATTGGTGACTAGCTCTATCCAGGTAGCTCAGTTGGTGGGAGCGTTGTCCTGTGCATGCGTGGGTTCGATCCCTGGTCAGGCCATGTATGGGGGAGGCCCATGGCCTTGGGCAAATTCCTTTGTAACATGTAGCATTAACCTTCACAGGTTATTTGGGGCTACGGAACTCTGGCAGGGTCATTCCTGTCTAGCCCTCTTAAGAATGTGAAAACAGCATTTTAATTCTTGTCTGACACACATTCATCTTCTGCTAGGCTGCTCTACTTTACAGTCTCAGTTTGATTTTTAAGGCAAAAAATTTTTAAAAATGAAAACTGTCAAACATATTAGAAATAAACAAAGTGTATATTTAATTCCCAGGTACTCATCACCAAGCTACAAGAATCGTCAGCATTCAGCCATTCTTCAACTAGACCTCTCTCATTACTTTCTTTACCTCTTCATTTTTTAATTTTTTGACATTTTTCTTTGGGAGGATAGCTTAAAAAAAGATTTTATTTATATACTTTTTAGAGAGAATAGAAGGGAGGGGAACGAGAGGGAGAGAAACACCGATGTGAGAGATACATTGATCAGGTGCCTCTCGAGCGCCCCCAGCTGAGAACTGGCCTATGACCCAGGCATGTGCCCTGACTGGGAATCGAACCAGCAACTTTTCCATTCGCAGGCTGGTGCTCAACCTCCTGAGCTACACCAGCCAGGAGTGGTAAGATAGTCTTCTTCTTTTCCCTGGAAGTATTTACTCAATTCCAACTCCAAGAATATACATTTTTTACTTTTCTGCTTTAATTCCATTTCCAAGTTTGGTTGAGGAATGCAAGGTGGAGCTCAGCATGGAATTAATCCACTGGGGCGCTGTTGCTACACTTGGGGTGGGGGGGGTGGTTGAGCAGCAAGCGATGAGAGAGTCCAGTGAGTGTGGTGTAGATCAGAGCCAGGTTCTCCAAGTGTGGTCCCTGGCCCAGCAGTGTTGGTGTCAGCAGCACATGGGAAGTCATTGGAAATGAAACTTGTTACACACGAATACACACACTTGCAGGTAAGCATGTTCTTATTTAAAATAGCCTGAAAACTTGATATTTCTACATGAAAAAGGGGACACAAGCTTGAGGAAGATATAAACAAATGAGACTCCCTTAGGCAAAATTTAAGCATCCTTATTGCTATATTTAATCTTAACTAATTCTGCTTTCAAATTTTATTATAAGTTATGTGCAATAGGCATCTCTGAAACTTAACTACTTCAGGTAGTAGCCCACCTTGAAACTCATTCATGCCTATTACAGAAATCAAGAGAGTGTGGCCCTGGCTGGTGTGGCTCAGTGGATTGAGCACCTGCCTGCAAACCCAAGGGTCATCAGTTCTATTCCCAGTCAGGGCACATGCCTGGGACCTGGGTCAGGTCCCTGGTGGGTGGTGTGTGAGAGGCAACCACAAATTGATGTTTCTCTCCTTCTTTTTCTCCCTCCCTTCCCCTGTCTCTAAAAATAAATAAATAAAATCTGAAAAAAAAAAGAGACGGTGTGGTATTGGCAAAAGAATGAACACATAGATCAATGGAACAGAACACAGTCTAGACATAGACTAGCACAAATATGGCCAATTGATTTTTGACAAAGTTGCAAAGGCAATTCAATGAAGAAAGAATAGTCTTTGAAACCAATGGTACTTTAACAATTGGACCTTAATTTATAAAACTGAACTTTGACCTATACCTCCCACTTTATACAAGAACTAAATACAAATGGATCAAAGAACCACACGTCAATGTAAAATGTTTAGAAGAAACACAGGATACAATTTTTGTGACCTTGGGTTAGGTGAAGATTTCTGAGATATTATACCCAAAGCTGGAACCATGAAAAGAGAACACGGATAAACTGGGTGTCATCAAAATTAAAAGCTTTTCTTTATGAAAGACTCTGTGTCTATATCCATGATATAAAGGACTTTTGAAATTCAACAGTAAGAAAACAAAAATCCATTGGCAGAAATGGATTTGAACAGTCACTTCACCAAAGAAAGATACAGGTTGAATATAAGTACATTGATTTTCTCTATTGCTTTCTTATTTTCAATTTCACTGACTTCTGCTCTTATTTTTATTATTTCCTTCCTTCTGCTTGCTTTGGGCTTAATTTGCTCTTCTTTCCTAGTTTCCCAATGATAAAGATAGAATTATTGACTTGAGATCTTTTTTCCAGTAAGCATTGAATGCTATAAACTTCCTTTAAGCACTGCTTTAGCTGCATCCCACAAATTTTGACATGTTGTATTTTCACTTTTATCCAGTTCAAAATATTTTCTAAGTTCACATGAGACTTGCGGTTTTCATTTCCATGTGTTAATGTCAAATAGTTGGGACATCCCCAGATCTGTTTCTGTGACTGCTATCTAGTTAAATTCCATCATGGTTGAAGAAGGCTTATTCTATATGATTATAAAGATATTGAATTTGTTAAGGTCTGTATAATGGCCCGGAATATGACTTATGTTGGTGACTATTCCACATGCACTTGGAAAGAATGTGCATTTCTGCTGCTGTGGGTGGAATATCGTATAAACATTAGTTTGGTCAAGTTGTGTGCTTGCTGTATTCATTTCTTGACAGGAATACGAAGAATAATTGTGTATTTGCCTATTTCTCCTTCCAGTGCTATCAGTTTTTGCTCTGTGTGTTTTGGGACTTTTGTTTATGTACATATGTGTTTATGACAGCTGTGTTTCTTGGTTAATTTCTCCTTTAGTGTCATGTAATTTTCTTCTTTATCCCTGATACTTTTCTTCTTAAATTATTCTGAAGTCTACTTTTTGTAATATCAATATAACCACTCCTACTTTCTTTGATTAGTATATCCATAGAATAGCTTTTCTTTTTAACCTCTTACTTTTAGTCTATTTATATCATTTCATTTAGAGTGGGTTTCTTACAGATAGCATATCGGGTCTTTCCTCAAAAATCCAATTGTACAATATCTACCTTGATTTGGCATTGTAGATCATTTAAATAATTTAACATAATGTTGACTGGGTTATGTCAACCATTTTATCAGTCATCTGTTTGTCTCTTCTGTTTTATATTCCTCTATTCTCTGTTTTATTTCCTTTTTTTGGATTTGAATAATTTTTAGTATTCCAAATCATTTATCCATTGACTCTTGGTTTTAGGGAACCATTCTGTGTGGCATGGCGAATGTAGCCCAGCCCTATTGGAAAACCGACAGGTGCAAGTTGGCACACAGGAAGCCAAACCCACAGATCGGTTTTCCCGTGGGATATCAGGTCTGCATTGTACCTAGGCTGCTTTGAGGCTTGCTTTTTACTAAAACTCCCTCACTGTGGATTGAGGCAGCAAGTGTTTATTGCATATCTTTAAAGTAACTTCCTAAAATTCATGCTAAACCTTCCAAGGATGAGTGTAACCAGTTCAATCACTTTTTCCTTTGCATTTGCAAATGTCCTTTTTCTTTGTAGTAATTAGCAACTTCCTCTCCTTTGTTATCTGTAAAAGGTAACCACCTAAAGTGAACGTGTGCATAGTAAATGAGGACCATCCTTGATGTAATGTGCCCAGAAAAGCAATAAAAGCCTGTCCAGGCAAGGATTAGGGCCTCTCTTTCACTGAGAGAGTGGCCATCCCGTCCCTTTTTCTCCACAGGACTTCTGCAGTCCCTGTGAATTTGTTCATTGCATCCATAACACATGGACCCCATGGGCCAGGGTCTGCATCACTTGGTCATATTTATTGTACTATTTTTAGTTGCTGTTCAAAAAGTATAATATACAAGCCTCATCTGCCACAGTTTACTTAGAGGTAATGTTTACCACTTCAAGTAAAATGTAGAAGTCTTAAAAACATATAGGTCTTCTTACCCTCCCCTATTTATGTTTGCCATATGTATGACATCTACATATGAGGTCCATCCAGAAGGTATCCAGCCATGTACTATGAAAAATAAAGACATTTGTGGAAGAAGATACAAGATACAAGAAACATGGTACACAGGACAATGACGTCTCAGTCCCCTTCAATGTAGGCACCTTGGGACCTCACACAGTTCTCCCAGTTGCCATCAGCTTCCCTGTTGGATATTCCTGAATCTCATTGCTGGTCTGAAATCTCTTCCCTTTCAATGGTGATTTTAGTTTTGGGAACAGCCAGAAGTCACAGGGTGCTGAATCTGGGCTGTAGAGGGGCTGAGTTACCTGGGTGATTTGATGTCCACTAAAAAACTACATGAGACGTGATGCATGAGCAGCCATGTTGTTGTGATGAAGCTGCCCATCACCAGTTGCCCATAGCTGCAGCTTTTTTTTTTTTAAATAATTACTTTATTGTTGTTCAATTACAGTTATTTGCATCTGAATAGTTTCTGTGGAGGAATGTTCAAGCTTAATGAAAAATTTGATGCAGATTCCATTGCTCTAATCACTCACTCCTTTGAATGCAATATCCACACAGCACACATGCTCACTCAAAAACATCTATCGCTCCCCCTGACTAGTACAGTGAAGTCATCATTATTCACGCATGTGCATTCCGGTCCACTCCCCTTGAGTGCCAGGCTATATCAGTGTCGCACAAACCATTCTCATTATAGTAGCAGTGGCTGGAGTTTTTCTGGATGGGCCTCATACACTGACATTCCCCAATGGTATATTTTTGCGTTCAGTGATCATGGATATTTCATATAACGTAAGGGGATGTGACCTTGGCTTATTTTTTTTAACCTCACAATACTCTCATGAGATACATAGGAAGTATAATAAATTGCATTTTAGAGAGGAGGAAACTGGTAAGTTAGGTGACTTGTCTGTATTCACACAGCTGGCTAACGGCAGAACCAGGACTCAACTTACTTGTCTTCACTCCCCTGTCCCTTCCCTGCTCCCAGGCCGCCATATGTAAGCTCCAGCTTTGGCTCCCAAACTAGGCCTGTGTGGTACAGAAGGCACCATGAAATTATAAAAAGATACTGGAAAAGAGAAGCCCTGGGTTTAAGACTCGCTCTGCACAGGGGAGGAAATGAACGAAGAGCCAATCCAGGCAGACCCTCAACATGTGAATGCAAAGCCCAGGAACTTTCAGCAAATAATATTTTGGCATTCTTCTCTTGGAAAAGACCATGGTGAGCCGAAGGAGGTGGCTCTTATATCCCATGTGTGACACCAAAAAATCAGCAGAACAGACCTGGGTCTAGTTTCTAAGGCCCTGGGTCCACCCGAGACTGGCTGATGCTCTTCATTTTCCCAAATGAAAAACGGCATAGGTCCACCACGGTCACTTACGTTGGCGCTCCTCCATTTGGGGTTTGCTACTTCTATTAATCAAGATAATCAAGATTTTAACTACAGTTGGTTGAATACAAACTTCATTTCCGTGGAAATCCCTTCCCTTAAATTGGTGGTTTTTAAAACTGTCTTCCCTGGGGTCCTAGAGACCTTCATTAAGTTCCTAGGTTTCCACAAAGTGTCCTCAGGGTTCATCGCGAGAAGAGGGCAGAACGGGCGGGGATGGGGTAGGAGGGGAACCCACCTCCCTCCTCCTCTGTTTGTTTTAAATACTTCATTTTATTCAAACAAATAGCTCCTTGGAACTATTAAAGAAAACCTCCACTTCAGAGCATGGGCTCAGCCTCTCAGGGTGGGGGCACTTGAGGTTCGTGTCCTTTGGTCTAACCACCCGTGGAAGGCTCGAGTTCGTCACCACCAAGTGACGCCGGTGTGGGTCTGAGCAGCCTCGGCTGCAGGGACCGTCCACCCTCTAATAGCTCACCCTTCCTTTGCTGAGTTCGCATCTATCATTCCTTTCAAAGATCACTGCTTTGCACACCTGGCTGCCCATCGCGATCACCTCGAGAGTCTTAAAAATCCTGTACCTCCTGGACGGTGGGAAAGTTAAAAGCTCTCTGGTGATTCTAATCTGCAGCCCAGTTGGGAACCTCTGCCTCAGATGCACCGCGATCTGTACCTTTGAAGTGACCACCCTCCTCTGGAAGACACATGTAACGAGACCAATCCATCTTCCACGTAAAAACATTCACGAAATCCAAAGAGCTTTCAGTTTCCAGAGTTTTCCCTTCCAGTTAAAATCCTGGAGCCCCCCTTGATATCTCCTCCTGCAACATGTCACGTATTCCTCTTAAAGAGAGGAGCCCCGGGGTGCAGTGCCAGGGTGGGCTCCATCATGCACAGGCGAGCAGAACCAGGACGTCCCTCCCCGTTCACACCTGCTCCATCCTGCGGTCTGTGTGGCCCCAGCGCACGGTTGGTTTTCCAGCAGGTCCCTTCCCCCATCTGCATTTGGGTACCAGTTACCGATTACCGGGGAAGGTCTATGGCAACCAGAAAGTCAAATCAGCATAGCCTTACATTTCCTAGGCTTTTACAGCTCCCAAAATAAATTCACAGCCTTATTTCAATGACTCCCTCCCAACCCCGCCCTACCCCACAGTCCTTCCTCCAATCCTATTATTCAGGTGAGAAAGCTAGTTTTAAAACACAAAAAAGAGATGTTCTCAAAACCCTGAGGTTAGCAAGCAGCCAAGCTGGGGGTGTAGTGTGATGCTCCCCTGTCCACAGTCAGGGGTCTTTACATCAGGCCACACGACCTCCCACGTGACCGGACAGCACCCGGCAGGCCGGGGCCAGGACCTCACGGAACGCAAACCCCGGGCTCCTGCTGCTGCTCTCGCTGGCTGCAGTCCAGGGCCACCCACACGCTCCGGGCACTGGGCGCGCAGCAGCACAGCCGCAGGCCGGGGGCCCTGCCACAGTGTGAGGAAACAAGGCTTCGGGCAGCGTTACGTGCCCCCGCTCCCCATGCGGACAGAAATTATGAGGTGGCTTAAAAACCTCCTGGGAGGAAGGCCTCGTGGGCGTGGCCGAGCCGAAACTAAAACCAAAAAGCAGGTCAGAGCGTGGCAACTGTTTTGGCAAATATCCATAATCCGTCTCATGATGGGCCCTCCTTGCATGCACGTGTGACGCCTTTTTCTTCGGGTTCCCGACTTGCCTTTGCCTTAGGACGAAAACAAATCTCTTCTGGCAACTGACACCTTCACTCTACATGCTTTTAGTCGCCAGCTCAGCGACGACTCCGAACTTGGGTTTTCTGGCTGCATGCTTGGGATTCTCTTAGGACTTCCCCATTTCAAACTCCCGTGGCTGACCCTGCTCTGTACAGGTCTTCATTTCGCCTGTCTCATGCACTGGACTGAAGACACCGTGAGATCCGGGGTTGGGCGGTGGGGGTGGTCTGGCAATCAGGTGTAGGTGATAGCAGGTACCGGGTTCGTACTGGGTTTAGAAATGATAATAAAACTGTCTGCCATTTATTATCCCCATGATAAAATCCTCCTGCCACTGCCACTGTCCCCAGCCTCGCTGTGCCAAGATCACAGACATCATTGCCCCCTCCTACAGCCCATGGCTCCAAGTCTGCTCCGGCTGCTGGGCAGGACAGATGTCACAAAGGACAAAGGTCAGTAGGCCTTCCACAAAAATTCCCCCATGGTTCCAATGGAAGGGAACTCAGTTAACTCTCTTGGAAACCACATACTCCCAGAAGACAGGGCAGCTCCTATGGCAGAGCTCGAAAACCAGAGAAAGCTGGATTTTCAAAATCTCCAAGAAGGGACTTTTTATACAACACACTGCTTATTCCCAAGCGCTGGAAAGGATCGATGGAAAAAGAGGGCATGGCATTGTTTTTATTTGAAAGGCATTTGTTTGAGAAAATGAGGCTTTCTCCAAGCAAAACGGTTAGAAGTTAATTACAGTATTTATTGCTCAAAGCAAGCCTGGAATTTTGGCTTGAATTCTTCGGAGCCCATTGTTCAGGGGGGAAATTACCTACTCAACACAAGGCCCGTGAGCTAAAGGTTGGTTTGATAACTGCCTACTTCAAAAGGGCCCAAGATAAGAACTAAGTTCCAGAGGGAGTGCAAAGCAAAACTCTGGTTTGAGATCCAGGAACCTGAAGGGAGCTGCGTGAATGTTGGTTACTGCGATTCGGGCTGAGCGAGGAAATGACTTAAAAGGATCAGGTGGTTAGTGGCCTTGATTCCCAAATTAATTATGTCCTTGTTCTTTTGTTATCTTCGATATTCACATTCTGGTTTAATTAAAATATTTGGAAGTCGAAGTCCAGTGCAAGCAGAGAAATCATGCGTTTGATATGTGGCTCAATGGACGTTAGCTTTATCTAAAATTCTAACCTGTCCCGCAAGTATCTTTGTGGGTCCTGTTCCTTGAGCCCCATCTTTGGGGCTGGGCGCCACTGACTGACCTGTTTGGGCCTCTGGACATCATGACTATGCTTCCCTCCTGTCCCATCTTTGGTACCGATTTGACGCTGAACTTCGGGTTTCTCCAGAGGTTGGTTTTATTCCTGCACGACAGACTTGATCTGTGGAGCTGCCGCACTTGCTCCATCTATGAATCTCCAGCCCGGCCCTCCCGCCGCAGCTCAGAGATTTCAATCCCAACTGTCAGCAGGCCCTGTCCTTGACCTTCATCCCTTCTGCTTCCAATAGGATCGCCCTCCATCAACCATTCCTTTTCTCCATCTCTTCTCTCCCAGTTCCTCCCATCTGCTAAGAAATACAAGTAAATCTACCCTAGGTTACAAACAAAAGCAAAAACAGACCCGCCCTTTGTCTCAGCCCTGGTACCCGTTAATCTCTTTCCTCCTCTTCACCCCCAAGCTTTCTAAATGGCATTTGCTCTGGCTGCTCTGTGCCCGCAAAAGTCAGGAGCAAGGTTTTAGTTGCTGGGTCCAGCTGCCTCTTCTCGGGCATCAGGGTTGCAGCGATGTCAGCCCTTTCTGCTGGGGCACGGACTGACCCCTGAGAAATCTCTCTCATCCCTTCCCTCCAGGGGATTGCATCCCTGACCCCGGCCTACCTCTGGCCTGCCTCGGGTCCCTCTGCCTTCTCCTCCCCAAAGGGAGCTGTGGCTACCATCTTGAATCAGCTTCTGTTTCCCTCCATCCATGCCCTGGACAACCCCAATTCTCCACTCTGAGGAGGCGACTCCCCGATTCATATCTTTGGTTCTGACACCTTCCTGAATTCCGGCACCGGTTTCCATGGCCTTCTTGACCTTTCCCGGCACATTTCATAAGTGCCTCTAAGCACAAACCAAATGCAAGGTTTTCTCTCTCAGCCCTGCTTCCTCCTGTTCCCGACCCAGGTGTCCTCCCGCCATTGTCATCATCATCCGGCTGGAAACCTCTGGTTTTCCCTGGCTCTTCCTTTGGCCCGGCATCTGATCAAATCACAAAATCGTCTTTTCAAAGCAAAATGCAGTCCTTATCCCACCTGAACAAGGTCCGAACTCATACCGCTCCAGACTGCCCTCTGCAGGAAGCCCTGCCTTAGGACGCTGTGTGTGCAGAAGCTGCATTTGGGATAAGGCTCAGTCTCCAGACTTGCCCCTGACCAGCCCGGGCCTCAGTTTCTTCACGTGCAAAACGAAGGGTTAGACAGGCAGTCGCTAAGGCTTTGTGGTTCTCCGGACGCAATTTCTCACCACACCTGCATATCCATAACCCACTTACCCCCCAGGATTCATGGCTGCTGTTGCTGCTGCTGCTTCTGGGACTTTCTCGGACCCCCTCCCTGCTCCATCCCACCTAGAGGTGACGTGTCCCCCTCTGGATTCCTGTAACTGTGTTTTTTCCCTTTAGGGCATTGTCACCGATTCCTTCTTATCTTCCTTGTTAGAGTAACTGACCACACACACTCTTGCGGAGAAGAACTCATGTCTAGTTTTCTCTTCTTTATGTCCTCCTAGTGAATAGCAGGCAACCCTGAAAAAGCCACTGGACGAATGAATGAATGCAAAATCCTTTTCCTTGATAAAAAACCAACAATAGCTTCTCATTGCCTCCTGGCTGCTGTCCTGAAATTAGCCCTGGAGGAGCTGGGCTGCCCTGGGCGCTGGAGCAGGGAGAGGGCCAGCCTGGCAGCTGCTTGGGAGGTTAGTTCTGGAGGTGCTCTTACCCATCTTTAGGGTGGCAACACCTTGCCAGAAACGTGGTTTTATTTACTTGAACTCCTCCCAGGGACTTCTATGAATGGTGGGAAGACCTCCCCAATGAGCTGCTCGGGGTTCAAGAGGAACCCCCTCTGCTACGGGGTAATGATGCTTCATTAACAAAGGGGGCAACCAAATGCCCTCTAAGGAAGGTGGGTCTGGTTATCTTTGGGGTTTACTTTTGCTACTGAGGACGTGGAAATCGAGGTGCTGCCACCCCTGGTCTCCTTTTCCCACGCAGGGCCCAGCTGCACCCTGGAATGATCAAGTATCTGAAGACAGGGTTTGAGGGACCGGCCGTGGCTCGCCGTGGGGGCCGCCCGTCTCTCTGGCGCTGCTCCTTCCCCGGGGGCCCTTCCCCCCACTCCTGCAAGCTCCTTAACTGCCCTCCCGTGGTTTAGGGTTAGCATCACCCCTCGGTTTCTGCCGTTGCCTTTCCAAATTCCACTTGTTCTTCAAGACCTGGCCCATGTCCCAGCTCTTCCAGGTCTCCCCTGCCTGTGCTTCCTCTAGATATCACTGCCTTCTTTCCGTTTTGGAGACCCAAAGTGAACTTCTGTCTTCCCCAGGCCAAACTCTTCACATCGGAGCCCACGGATACGGTGTTGCTCTCTGTTTCTCCACATGGTTGCCACATCTGCTCGGCGCCCACCCCGCACCCAGCCCTGGGCCACCCCGTGTGTCCATGCCTGGTTGGTCCTGGGTGCTGGATGAACGCGTTATCACTAAAAATAAATACTTAGCTCTGAATTATGTAATTTAGTACAACATTATGCACTACCTTTACCTTGTCCCTTAGCAATTTTGACTCTAAGAAAACTGTGGTTTCTTAGGGGGAAATCACTTTAAATTATATTAAAAACTTTGTATAGGTTTTCATTAAATATTGGCTAAAATTTGCCAAGATCCTGGCACCTCAGCACAGAGGAGGGCGGAAGTCAGCCTGACAAGGAAGCAACTACAGGCTTTTCCATCCACCCTCAGGCGGGGGTGGGGGTGGGGGTGGGAGAGCCTTAGCCCCGCTGCTGAGCCCGCCCCTGGACCTGCCCGCACTGCAGAACCACCCGCAGCTGAGGACCCACTTCCCTGGGCCTTCTGCCCGCAAGGCAGGCCCAGATGAGCTGCCTTTTGTGGAAAAACCAGCAAGAGGTCGAAGGGCGGGGCTGGCTTTAGGTCTGCTGGAGTACCAAGCCCTTGGGACCCTGTCTCCAGTACTGAAGACCCAGGTGAGACCCATCTTCTCTGTCACCTGCCTCAGGTCACAGCCACTCACAGTTTCCCCCACTCGACTCAGGCCACTGCTCAGGATGACAATGGACAGATGAACAAACCATGTAAATGAATGGAAATACATTCTATCTTGCTTGCAATCCACACGAATTACAGTAGTAGGGCTGTATTACTTTCTACTTTAAAAAACTGCCCTAAATGATAATACCTTCCATGGGCCGCACACGAGAGGAGACAATCACATGAGAGCAGGGAGCAGAAGCCTTTCCAAAGTGGGTATCAGATCTGCCCTCACCCACCTGAGGAACTCCTTCTCTGGGCCCTGTGCTCTGCCGGCTCTTAGGACACAGCAGGAGACACATGGAGTCTGCCTTCTTTGGAGGAAACTGGTGGCCGACAGGAACAATGACGGGGAGACTTCGCTGAGTGTAGGGGAGGAGCCGGCCTTGGGAAACGCAGGGAAGCCCAGCCCAGAAAGAGGGAACAGCCTGTGGGCCAAAGTCCCAAGTTCAGAAGAACTGAAGAAATGACCGAAGGTCTGGCGGATGACTTCTGCTCTCGTAGAGAAGTGACATGGTTACTTCTGAAGTGACATGGTACTTCCGGGGTGGGCGGGCAGGTGACGGCAACAACATTCTCAAATGGTGGCCAAGGGGCAGGCGTTGGCTCTCACAGGAATCAAGAAAGGAAATGAGCCCCAAAGGCAGGGTCTTGAACGCAACACAATTTATTAGCACTCCTTCCCTGGGCTTCTGACTCCTCATACATAAAATGTCAGGATTGAACTGAAAGATCTCCGAGGTCTCTTTAAGTGAAAAATTCTCTTAAAAGAGTCAATTTAATTAAAGTAATGAATTGAAAATGAAGAAATGAACTAACGAAGGGTTTAAATACGACAATGGGCTCTAGAGACTTGGTGGCTGCCTCCTTCTGGTTTGCCCTGGTCCCTCTGCACCACGGCAGCCACGGCTGACCTGGTGGGGGGGCCTGCATAGGGCAGCACCCTCCGAAAGAACCCTCTGGAAAGCCTGGGGGTGGGCTGGGGGTCACAGAGAGCCGCACAGTCGGCCCAGGGTTTGGGACTGTCGGCGAGGGCACTTCAGGTGAGGAGGCGGCTGGTGGCGGCATCTGGTCCAAAGACACTTTTCATATTTGATTTAAGAGCTGGAGAGTGGTGTTACCTCTGTTTTTCACCAGAATAATTTGATTTGTAAAAAATCATGCCCTGGCTGGTGTGGCTCAGTGGCCTGTGAACCAAAGGGTCCGCTGGTTTGATTCCTGGTCAGGGCACAGGCCTGGGTGGCAGGCCAGGTCCCTAGTAGGGGGCGTGCGAGAGTCAACCACACATTGATGTTTCTCTCCCTCTTTCTCCCTTCCCCTCTCTCTAAAAAGAAATAAATAAAATCTTTAAAGAAATCACAGAGATAATTAAAACACTGCATGCCCTAGAGGTAAGAAGTGTGAATGCTTGCTTCTCCCTTTGTGGAGCCCTGATCTCCCCCTACTCCACCAGGATAACCACTCTGAACAATTTGGTGTTGATCCTTCCAGGCCTATTAGTGCATGTTCGCACATAGACACATATAAAATTATATATCATTTCATATCGTGCGTTTTCAATACAAAAATGAGGCCCTTCTATAGCTTATTTTTAAAGCCCAGAATCCCTTTAGTATCTTATTTTCATGCCATTACATGGAGAGCAGCTCCGTTATTTTTAACGGCTGGAGAGTGCTTCATAGGATGGAACTATCATAACCTTTCTTATTATGGGGTGTTAGATTGCATTTAATGTTTTTCAGTTTACAAGGCTCATTGAAATAACCATTCTTGCACAGGCCTTTGTGTTCTTAAAGGAGTATTTTCATAGGATAAACAATCAGAAGTGGGGCTGCTAAATTAAGGGTTTGAGTGGTGTGGAATATTATAGACTTAACACTCAATGAGAGTCGCCAACTATTTTTGCGTCCACTCCCACACTGTATGGTATTTTTTACCAACATTTAAATTTCTGTAATCTGCTAGGTAAAAACTGCACTGCAACAGTCTGCATTTTCCAGATTACTAATGGGGCTAAATATCGTTTTATATATTTTTATGTCATTGGTGTGCCCCTCCCACCCCCAAGGGAATTACTTGCTTATATCATTTGCCTGTTTTATTTGGGTTGTTTTATCTTTTCTTAGGGAATTGTAGGACCTTTTGCAAATATTAAGGGTATTATTCATTAGTCCTCTGTCTTTACATGTTCAAAAATATTGTCTTTTAGTTTATCACTTGTCTTAAATAGAATCTTTAGACATAGAGAAGGTTCTAATTATTACAAAATCAAATTTGTATATCTTATTAATGCTTAAAGAGGCAAAAAGGTTTAGAGTCTTGTTAACTACATAGTCTCTCCTCACCATGAGATTTAAAAGTATTTTCCTCAGGTACTTTTATAGAATTTCTTTTTCTATATTTTTCTGGTATATTTATAGTTTTTATATGCATACATACTGTGACACAAATCTAGTCTTACTTTTTTCCCGTAAGGATAACTAATGCTCTCCTGGCTGATTATTGAATTGCCCAACTCTCAATTATTTCAAATGTGTGTTTCATCATAGACTTTGTTATATGCACTCCTATGTCTAGAATATTTCATCTCATTGCAATCCCTTTGGTACATGTTCTCACTTTATCTTTACTCAGAAACTGTGATTACTCTTGCACACTTGCTCTTGCTCTTCCAGATGAACTTGTGAATCAGGTGATTTTCATTAAAATTCTACTAGAACGTTGATGAGTTTTTAAAAAATTAAATTGGGGAACTTATGGATCTTTAATACAGAGCTGTCTTAGACATAAACATCATATATAGTTTCAGTTTACTTAACTTTCCTTTTATGTATCCTTCGGTAGAATTTCACATGGCTCTCTGAAGCATTTATTGCTTCATTTATTCCTAAACAGTGTAAGCTTTTGTTGCTATAGTAAATGACATCTTTTATTTATTTTTTTAAGATTTTGTTTATTTTTAGAGAGAGGGGAAAGGAGGGAGAAAGAGGGGGAGAGAAGCATCAATGTGAGAGAGAAACAGAGGTGAGAGAGAAACATCCATCAGTTGCCTCTCACATGCGCCCCAACTGGGGACTGAATCAGCAAGTCAGGCATGTGCCGTGACCTGGAAGCGAAGGGGCGAACTTTCGCTTTGCAGGATGATGACCAACCAACTGAACCACATCGGTCAGGGGGTAAATGGCATCTTTTAAAAATTACATATTTTATATGGTTATTGCTTACATATAGGAAGACTAGTGATTTTTGCATACTTATATGGATCTGGATACTGCAATGAATATATGATTAGGTCTAATAATTAAATGTAATGGTGTTGATAAATTGTTGTTGATAGAAAAGTCATGTCATATATAAGTAAGTTTTATCCTTTTCCCCCCATTATTTGAACCTTCCTTATTTTTCTTATCTGATTCCATTGGCTAGCAACTTCACAGTGATAGTGGGTATTTCTACCTTTTCTCTGAAATAGGACAGCTTCTCACATTTCATCCTAATTACATACAATGAATATTATTGAATTTCAGGAGACATTTCATATCAAATTAGGGAATTTTACTTCTTGTCCTGGCTTATTAAGAGTTTTCATATAAATTGTGTGGCAAATGTTATCACGTGACTTTTCAGCTCCTAGTAAGATGATTTTTTTCTTTTCTTTTATAGTAACAGATTTTCTAGTATTAACTATTTTTTATTTCCAAAATTATTTGGACTTTAAAAATTAAACTACCATTTTCTTTCCCCACAAAGCCTTTCTGATAGGATTGACTATAAGACAACAAAGATTGTCACATTGACATGGAAAATTCATGCCTTCCAAGACGCTGGACCTGCCACCTGTCACCCGGTCTCTGCTCTGTGTGGCGCCTTCAGGCACGGAAGGTCTCGATGGAGCTGTGGTGTGCCGAGCTGGCTCTGTCTGAAGGAGACTTTAGCAAACCCTGGGTTGTATGGGTCAACAGAATGTGAAATATCCAGAACATAGAAATGAAGGGAATGGCAATGTTATTTTTAAGAGAGCAGATAATAGACACTAAGGGTTAATAACATTACTAAACAGCAGAATAAAATATTTTAGACACCTTGCTTTGGAAAATGAAGAAAAATAATGGATCAGAAGACATACAAGATATAGGGCATACACATTCTTAGCTATGAAAAATACATTAATATCTAGCTTGGCTGTTTCCAGAGGAGACATTTCATAGCTCTGGGCATTTGGTAAGGTCTTATAAGAGATCATAGTTCCAGTCCCGCCTTGAGGACCCATCCCGTGAGAATGCCAGGCTACAATCCTGTCAAGTCGATTCGGCAGATCTGGCCAACAAGTTCCCCTTCCTCTCCCGTTGCCCCCGGACTTCCTAGTGCGCCTCACCCCTTCCCACTCTCATTGCCCCGTACCCGTCACGGTCATGCTGTGTTCTAGAAATTCCAGACGCTGAGCTCCTTAACATTTTCAGAACATCCTAGTCTAGTTGCAGTTCAACACATTTATAGTTTCTTCTCTTTGCCTTCAAAGATCTTTCTCCATTCTCACCTGGTGAATTTTATTCTTCACAATCCTGCTCTGAGGCAGCTCCTCAGAAGGCCTCCCCGCCCCCCAAGATTTTATTTATTTATTTTTAGAGAGGGGAAGGGAGGGAGGAAGAGAGGCAGAGAAACATCAATGTGTGGTGGCCTCATGTGCGCCTCCTAGTGGGGAATCTGGCCGGCAACCTTGACCGGGAATTGAACCTGGACACTTTGGTTTGCACCCTGTGCTCAACGCACTGAGCTACGCCAGCCAGGGACAGAAGGCCTTCTAAAACCCTCTTTCTCGCCTCTCCACATCCTGCAGGCAGAGTTTATTGCTGTCCCTTTGGTTCTAACTTGCACCCACCTCACGGTCTTCTGGAGGGTTGTTAAACCCCCTGCCCCTCCTCTGCACCCGGAGATTTCCGAGGGCAGAAAGTGAGGGGATAGAAAGATGTGATGTTTTATAAATATCCAATAATATTCCCTCCTAGTATTTAACTCAAATGCAGATTTTGCAAACTTCATACTTTGCAAAGACCCCAGGGTCAAAGGGTGTTATCTAGCTCGCTCTATCTTCCTTCTCTCATTTCACGTGGTGCATTTGGGACTCCAGCGGCCTGAATTCCACATCATTCCTAGTTGATGGTGTCTGCAATCGCCACGTTTTTCTCTGTCTCCTTTCGTCAGGCTCCCAAGTGCATACTCTTTCTTTCAGGCAGAGCCCCTCAGGTGTTTTTCCCTCTCCCTTTCTCCTGCCTGTCGGCCGGGGGGTGCTCTGGCTGAGGCCTGCTGGTGAACACATGTGTTTATGTCTCTGTGTCTACGTGTCCACTTCTGCTGAGCAGGTGTTTCCTCTCATTTCCTGGGAAAAAACACCCAGTCTCACTGAGGAAGCCCGCATTTTAGCACGCTCCACCCCTCAGTGGCCACTTCCTGGCTCTGATGCCACCCTCGCGGTGTGGCTGTCCCCCACGCTCCCCTCCTGCCTGCCTTCCACACTTCCCAGGCAGCTCCTCCACCTCATTTTCCTGCTTGCTTCCTTGGAAGGTCTCCAATGTCACATTCCTTCTGGTATTCTCCCAGGCACACCTCTCCTCGAGCGTCCCCCTTCCACATTGCTTGCACCTGTGCCCTTGACAGTGGCCGCCCTATTCCCCACCTTGCATCCTTCCCCCTTTACCACCCATCACCAAAGGGCATTCCTCCCTCCTTTCCCTGGTCCTCTCCCCCACAAGCTATGCATTAGGAAGACTGTTCCTGCAAGCCACACACACATATGAGTCACCACAGTCCACTCTCTGATCTACCTGGATGCTTTGTTTAGTATTTTGGACTTAGAGCAGACTTAGCTCTGCCGGGAAGCTGTTTCAGATCAACCCAAAGCCTCCGCACTTACCCACTTCCTCTCTCTTCCCAGGACTCTGCTCCCACGCAGTGGGGGGCAGGTGGGGGAGCGTGGTTCTTCCTGTGCTGGGATTTGGTGTTCCTTCCCCTTCTGGTTATTTATTTTAATGCGGGAGCATTCTCTGTCCCCAAGTTATGCCAAGGGTGTGATTTCTGTGCACTTTCATTTTTTCCTTTCTTATATTCTAGATTGTTTGGGGAGGAAGTATTGGGAGATGGACACCCGGCTACCGCCACTGTCTTCAGCTACTTAGAAGTCTCCATGTTCTTTTAAATGCCAACGGCTACCATAAGAGAACTCTTCAATAGACCCGGTACTTATATAGTAATAGTAAAACTAGCTAACATTTATTGCACCAGGCATGTCTTAAATGTGTTACTGGTGGGCCCCTCTATTATTTACATGTTAGAGGGAAGTTAAGTAACTTGCACGCATTATCATATATAATTTTCACAAAGGCCCTTGGTAGGCATCGTTAACCCCACTCTGCAGAAGAGGAAGCAGAGGCTCAGAGGGGCAAAGTGGCTCTGGGGGCGTCCTAGCAGTGCCCCGGCGCAAAGCGGGGCTTGAGCCTGAGCAGGCGGTGCTGAAGCTGGTTCTGGACGTGCGGCGGGAGTCAGCCACCTCCCTGCCTCTGTTGTGGTCGCTCCTACCCCTCCCTTCACCAGGGGGCCCAGCGACAGAAGAGGAAGGGCCTGTCGGGAGCCCTTCTCCTCTCCGTGGGATCGCTTCCAGCCTTCACAGAGCTGTGTGGGTCAGCTTTCTTTTGGGGCAGGGACATTCCGTGTCTCAGGGTGCCCCCCTCCTACAAAGGCAAGGGTGGGCAGCAGACAAAGGAGCAGTGCTGGAGAGGGTCTCTGAGGGGGAGAGGCTTTGTCAACTACAGAGATACTAACACGTATGGACGGGCGTCGCACTCAAGGGACTGCACCTGACTCTGATCAAGCCTGACTTAGCTGCCAATTGGCAGAAAATACACAGGGACTTACTAAACTGCTCTGTGACTAATGCAATCAGCAAAACCCGCCACCATGGATAACCTTGCAATCAAATTCCCCGGGCCCTCCAACAAGTAGATCTTTAAAAAAAGAATAGAAGAGAGAAAGTGTAGATAAAGGGAGGCTTAAAGGACTGAATTAAAAATGTGCAAGGCTGCCTGATAAGGTCCAAGAATGCACACTTGGGCAATAGAATTATAAATAAATGCAAAGAAAGGATTTCTACACAAGTCAGGGGGGAGGGAGGGAGCAGAGCTTGGAACGGGGCATGTGGAAGGGCTTCTGGTGACTGGCAGAGTTCTAGTTAGATTAACACACTAAGCTAGATACTTGTTTTGTGGGGGTTTTGGGGGGAAGAAACAAGGAAGATACAGGGTGGTCTACGAACTCAAGGGCACAAAAAGAAAAGCTGGAGTAAGAGACAAGGATGCCTGGGTAGTTCCGTGCACACGCTAGTTCGTTCTTGCAGCTCTCTGCTGACCCGGCCAGCTCCGCTTCTGGGCTCTCAGGACTGCCCGCTGCACATGGGCCCCCGGTGGACGCACGGGGCCCTCTGTGTGGTTTGCGGTGGCCCTGCGGGGGCTGGCGGGTGGTCTCCGGCACTATACAGAGCTATGAACTGCCTCAGCATTGCGCTTGGGCTTCTCCTGACGAGCTTCTGCAGAGTAACGGCAGTGTGTCCTGAAAACTAAGTTCAGTTCCTGATAGCTCCACTTCTTCTTGGGACACAATTATATGGACAGCAGTCATTAGACTTTTAAAAAATTTAATTTTTAATGGTTCTTTTGTTTGGGAACAGAAGTTAAAACTGAAATAATATGAGTATTATTTCTTAAAACTGCATGTTGAACCTATAGTTATTTCAATAATGATTTCAGATTAAATTACATTTCAGATTAAAACATATTTCAGAGTAAATGATATAGAGGAAGGGAAAAATAATTTCCTAGAAACTCATTGAGCAAGTTGAAGGATGCAACCCTCTTGAAAAGCTTAACCACATTAAAAGAAAACAGGATGACCCAAAGTCATGTCCGCAGGGTACCAGCGCTTTGTCGGAAGTCATCAGGAACCGTGACCTGGAGGCGGTCGGGGAAGGGCTGAAACGGGTTGAAGTCTGTGTTTTAGTGTAAAGTACAGGGCGGAGTAAAAGTAGTTTTACAGCTGCTTGTCAGGAAAATAATACAACAATTAATAAATAATAATAATACAAGAACAAACTCCACATTTTGTGTACTCACACCTGTAAGCTGACTGTTGCCCCACCCTGGATAATTGAAAGAAAAAAGCTGAAAGAGGAGAAATCTAAACATTCAGAACTTCATGAATTGCCTGTGATAGTACAAGACAATGTCGCTAGAATGGAAGTAAAAATCCACCTGTGGCCGGTGCGTTTCCAGATGGAGCATCTGACAGACAGCCTCTCCTAGACCACCTTCGCCAGGACCCGCCTCCCCGGAAAGGAAGCTGCCTCGGCTCAGTCACCCTCGGCACAGGCTCTGTCCTCCACCTCTCCCTCCCCTTCGAGACCTTCTGTGGCCCAAAGAGGCAGACCACGGGGCGTGGGCCTCCTTACCCTGCTGCCCCACCAGAAAGCACAAAGGGACCGCCCCCTGGGTACTTGCTGCCATGGGATTTTCCTGGCCTTCCTCGCCCTGGGGCAGCAACAACAAATGTCTATTCACTGAGGGTTTTCATATTTTCCTTTCCCATCGGCGGGGGCTACCTCCACAGCCTCACATCCCGAAGTGCGTAGTGAGTTAACATCAGGGTTGATTTAGTCTTCAAAATAAACCGATGACGAAATCTCTAGAACCGCAACAAGAAATCTGAGAGATGTTTGCATCATTTTGAAAGCAATTTTGAATTCACTCCTCGTTTTCGGAAACTGCTCTCTTCCTTAATTTAAGTGTTTATTTCTGCCCAATTGGAAGTTTCATGGCATTATAATTCCTACTTAACAGGTACTTTTAAATAGCAAGTGTCACCCAGGTGAGCGTTTCCCAAACTGTCTACACTGGAATGTGAGTCCCCCGCCCCGGATACCAGGACGTGTGGCCGGACGTCTTACTGCTCCTCCTCTCTTCCCCGCTTTCACGGGCTGCTTCTCCCAGACACCCTCGGATGTCAGAGCCACACATGAAATAGAAAGCCCTGGTCCCCTCCCAAGTGCAGAGGAAGAGACCAGGCTGGAGGCCGTGGCTCTGACCGCGGAGCTGAGCTCAGCACCGTCAGCGCCTGACCTCGGCTCACGGCAGCTCCCTCCATATTGCAGGGCTCAGTCTTCCAACCCAGCGAACGAAAAGTCTCCAGTAGTAGAACATGTGTGCGCCGCAAAGTACAGGTTTTGTCCAGCTAAATTCCGTTGGCATCCAGCAAAGTAAGACGGAGAAGAAAGTCCTGAGGTGTTTTGAAGGATGGCCTGGGAGCATAATTCTGGGAAGGTGACCTCAGAATCTCTGTAACTATTGAAACCCACAGCAGCAATGCAGTTTAGGATGATGACAAACAGTCAAAATGAGACTCAAATGTTCTCCTGCATGTGCACACACACCCACGTCACCTTTTATCAGTTTGTGCCTGGATTTTCTGGAACCCTCATTTGTATATATTAATGTCCTGGTATTTTATTACTCTTAAACTAATTATGTGGGGAACTTACCCAACTGCAGCTCTGGTCACTTGAAGAAGAACACACCCGTGCCATTACTTGTTACTTCTGGCAGACGTCCTGGCTGGAATTTCGTTACCTTGAGTGGAGAGGTTACACATTCCAGCATGACCACACTGCTGTTTTTAGTTGCTCGGGGCATTCACCTGGATGGCGCGGCTTTTGGGGAATCTTGATCCTTGTTCACTTTTGACTTCTCCAGGGATGTGCTGGGCCAAGTCTTCATGTAATAGAGAGTGCTTAGCTGCCCAGAACCCATGGTGGTCCAACTACCCACAGTGGTGTTTCTAGGCATCCCCGGAGCAAAGTCACCCAATGCTAGACAGGGGAGAGTATCAATCTCCCACACCCTAAAAAGAGAACCTCTAAAAAGAGTCATGTGTTGAGAGTCTGCTAGATGCCAGGGAGAAGTTCCTCTTGCAGCTTAATTCTTCCATGATGCCTAAGGTCAGGACAATAAAGTTTGGAGAGATGAGCAGTTTAAGCCAGCTGTATATCTGGTAAGTGATGATGCTGGAAATCAATCAGCCCTGCCTCCTTCCAAGTCTATGCTCTTGCCTCTCCAGACCAGCTGTCTCTGTAAGGATGAGTTGGGAGCCTTGGTCTCCAGCCAGGTGACAGTAAAGGATGACACACCTGACTTCAGAGCTTCCAGTCATGATGGAGGTATAGGTAGATATGCTTTGTTTCCTCACACAACCAAAAGAAGGATAACAACCAGTTTGGTAACAAAAACCAACCAGAAATGCCAGAAAATCAAACTGTATGCAAGTCCAACAACCAAGGAGTTAAATAAGAAACATTCATTGAGACTGGCAGGAGGGGCAGAGATGAGCCCCTCCAGAGATGGGCAGCCAGGGCAGAGAGGATGGGTGGCAGGGCTGGATGGAGGGCCGGTGGACCAGATGGTTCCACATTCACGTGCGGGGCCGGTGGACCAGATGGTTCCACATTCACATGCGGGGCCGGTGGACCAGATGGTTCCACATTTACGTGTGGGGCCGGTGGACCAGATGGTTCCACATTCACGTGCGGATAAACTGGGAGGAACAACTGGGGAGTGAGACAGACTGTGTAACTTAGGGTTCCGCTGCCAGGAAAAGAAAGTATCAAAGCCTCTGGCTGTAAAATCCTGTGGGGGCTGTGGCAGCAGGAGAAACTGCCAGTTGGAGGGGTCCATTGGAGGGGTCCATGGGGTCCTAGAATATACACAAACCCACCCACCCAGGAATCAG